>JABUQX010138575.1:0-7500 GCA_015478945.1 Trachelipus rathkii
GCAAATCGATTGAACGTAAACATTTCTTCACGATTTTCTATGCAGAAAGAATTGCAACATTTTTTTTTTTTGGTAAGAAATTCGAATTGACTTAAAGCAAATCTTCATGATGAAGCATATCAACGGATGCACTATCCATGAATCCTCGCCTGTCCATGTCGCCGACACTCATCTACTGGTGTCTTTCTCTAATAGTAAATTTGTTAATTGATCCCTCCGAGTTCGACTTTTTCGGGTATTAGCATGACGTTGTACACACAAGATGAAAGCAGTTTTCCAGAATGCGACCATACTGCCGCACTGCCATTTAAGCGCCTCGATGAGGTACTTCCCATTTCCATTAAGGCGAATTTTCAGAAATCGCGTATTTTAATTCAGTTAATATAGATTAAACTTTACAATTACCTTACTTAATTATTTCCTCCCACTGATTACGAGATTATGCAATATTAGATTTTATCATTATATTTTCTTAATTAAACTTGCACTAGAACATTAATATTTAAGACTTTAGAGCTTACAATATAATTTTGAAAAATTATTCTACTTGAAAAAGAGATATTGGAGGGAGCAATATTATTATTAATATATCATTATTAATATAGATATAGATAATATATTATTATATTATTAATATATTACTATATATATATATTTTATAACTATCTATATTATATATTTCTATATATATTTATTATTATATATATTTTATTTTAATACTAATAATAACTATATTTTATATCATATATAATATTATATAAATACTAAACAATAATATGTTATATAGTATATATATTTTATATCTTATAGGGCGTTAAAGCCAGTATATAAGGGGGGGCATCTTGCCCCCCGCTTTAAATTTTGGCGAATACATTAAAAGAATTATTGAAATTTCCTTACCTATATTAATTCCAGCACGGCGTGATTTTTTTAAGGGTTTAGTTATAGTAGTAAACAAAACTGCACCAAAAAATACCATCAATTCAAGTATAGATTATAATGCAGTAGTATATTGACTAAATTATATCATGTAACGTTCAATTTATATTATATTTTTATTTAATACTTTTAATTGTGTTTACCGATTTTTCTAATATCATTAGTCTTAAAGTAAACTTAGGCTTATTGTGCTTTTAATACAGCTGATTCTTCTGAATATTATTCTTCGACTTATAGATCATCCTTTTCAGTTATGTCGATAGCATGTTGTGGAGACTGCCTAAAGCTGTTAATATCGTATCTCCGGAAGGCGTATTCACCGTTGATTAAATTCAGCTAGCAGACATTAACACATTATAATAAACAATTCAGAAAATAAAAGAATATTAATCAATGTAATAATGTTAAGACCATAATTTTTAATTATAATCATATATGTATTAATTATATATATATTAATATATAAATATATACTTATATATATATAATTCATTATTTATTAATATATTATATATATATATATATATAATATATATATATATATATATATATATATATAATATTATACTATTCTAAATATTCTCTATTGACCTATTTCTGATGATATTAATTTCACAGCATAGTAGCATATTAGTAGGTATTGGATATATTGATCATATGTTCACGTCAACCTTTTGTGCACCTCCCCTAAATGTGAAATCTCTGTCTCTAACACCATTTGTTTTTAGTATTACTATTTGTTGATATAGTTATGGTATTATCCATATTGATCGAGTCTTTATAATTATATACCGATTTTTTTCCTACGAACCATTATAATTTATATACAAATAGTTCTATAAATATGACCTACTTCAGTTACCCTTATATACCACTACATAGTGGAATTTATAATATACATATTAGTTAATTTATTCTAGGTCAGCCTACTTAATTTATTATTATTGTCCTGACGATATATTGTTTTCACATTCCTTTAATTTTTTTAATCCCAAGACTGGGCAGTGAAGTGCGTGATGCAGAATCGGAAAAGTAGATATGTGTTTTGTTATAGAAATAGGACAAGTCGGACAAGAAGCCCAGCCCTCACGCATCTCATATACGGCTAGGAAGCTGGCCAGGACTTATTCTTTTTTCAGCGCTAATGCGGGCAAATTGTTCATATTCATTTGCCTAGCCGCTTAATAGCTTTTATATAAATTTTAATGCATTGCATAGTCCTGTTGGTTATATCCCCGTTCACCTTTATAAGGCAAGACATTATTATGTGTATATACAACCAGAAATATTATTTTTAATCACAGAATTTACAGTAGTAAATAAGAAATAACTCTTTATAAGTCTAACTATTCCATATTTATTTACTTATTTAAATTTGATTAGTCGCTCTTCCAAACATGAAGTGTGTAGCTTGTCCACGAAATAACTCTTGCATGAAGGAAGGATTGATAATTCAAGACTCAGGTGCAACTCCAGAAATTCGCTTAAGCAATCTAATCGCCTATGCAAGATAAGTTAATATATGGTCAACGCCTGTCATTCTAAAGATAGTACTATATTTATACACTGCTTTTTGTCTTCTGATCAATTATAGTTGTTATTCAATATCATCATTGAGTTAATACCACTTTTTGTGGTGCATTAGACCAGGCTTAGACGATAAAAAAATAAATAAATTCTGAAGCACATTTTCTCTCAACAAAATTGTCATTGGAATATTCTGGACTTCTGAAAAGTACGTTCAGCAAATTTACATCTGAAATGTGCAAATATTTCAATCCATCTACTGTCAACCTAAAAATCACGATCATTCCATTCCTTAATTTTTTCTATTGTCACAAAGTTCTTTTGCACAACTTACTTCATCGAAGAGATCATTATCATTTATAGAGAAATTGAGTGAGTATTTTTTCAAGGATAAATTCGAATGTTTCTTTAACTGTACTGTCTTACAGATGATATTAAGTAACTGTACGGAAGAAGAATTTACGCAGTCAAAAGAGTTCTAAAGTTCTCATCAAAAAAAAGGTCCATCTCATTGCAATACTCAATGCACCTATTCACCAAGAATGACAAAGTGAGATGTTTTTTAAGATAGCTTATTTGTAAATATTGCTTATTTCTTCATTTGGTATTCTCTATTCCATTCTACAAGTTCAATACTTCTATTTCATACGATTAATATTTCGGCAAAATGACTCCGCGCTTGTTCTTTCCAATCATCGCAGTTTCATATCTACTAAGAGTCAGGGCAGTAGATCTCTTGCAAATACCTGATTCATGAGTTTAGTGTCATGTAAAAGAGTTAACGCCAGGATCGGATAATTATTCATGAACTACTGATTGGTGGTACCAAAATCCCCACACAGGCTGATATGTCACTATCACAAACGGCGTATATCATAGAAACTGATACGTGTCTAGTACTCGACCACAGCATGTGATGTTTGTGCGAAAGACAGAGAACTCTATATTCTTTGAGGCCCGTGAATCAGCCTATCGAAGGATACCTCCTTGTCTGAACTACGTCCGACATCCAAGAGCCTAACCATCTGGTAACCTTGTGTAGCCTAAGTCCAGGCTCTCAATGAGATAGTTACATCACCATTTCAATATGAAACGACTACAAAATTGCTTTTAAGTTGTCTATCACCTGACTGTATAAATGTAGATAAGAATGAATAAATATTCTTTTACGAATATATATTTCTAATATCTAACTAGGAAGGAGAATCACGATGTATACTATCATTTATCCTCATAGAAGCATTACCCATTCGTAGACATAATAGACAGCTGTTGACAACATTCTCGCTTGAACACTTAATTAGTGTTTTCGGTGCGGCTAAACTCTCCTGCTTGCACAGTCGTGAACCAATAACATTTTATTGTTTTCGTTTTTCGTCTGCGCTTGGCGGTTATGATGGCACTTCACACAATTGAATATGTAATTCCTCCGCTTCATTTGTGCACGCCATCCAGGACTAGTTCGATAATCGATATGTACACTTTTATCCGGTGGACGAATATAAAGCACTCTCTTAAAACTTTCTTTAAGCTATATTTATTCCACACTAGCCATGTGGCGATTGTTTCACTCACTAACACTTGTCACCTCATTTACTTATTTTAAAGACATTATACACCATGAGATATGACATTCTTAACAACTAGAAGTACATCGTGACAGTTTATATCGGCACGAATTATGTTTATTGAATATTTCCAATGGTATGGTACCAGTCACTTAAATATTTTGTGTATTCATAGTTAGGCAAGTGAGAGAATATCTCATATTTTATTTTTAATAACCCATTTTTCTAGTTTAATATATATTAATATATATTAATTATTTTTTTTTTTTTTTTTTCTAATAACAAATCCTATCTTTCCGAGGAGTAAAAATATAAAAAAATTACAATAAAAGGAAACCATAAAATAAAATGGAAAGGTAAATGCCTGTTTGCTAACAGCCCCTCAGTCGGCTACGCGGATATAATAGGTGAGATGGAATATCGTGAAAATAAAAGCAAGTAAGTTCCAGCCAAAACCAATGTCGGAAGGAAGGAGGGTACCAACGTATGATTTTAGTCCTCCAAATATTCACGGGCAATAGTCATGAGAGGACAGGGCCCTCTTGTATCGAGCGGACGTCAGGTGGGAGGGGAATGCGAAGGGTATTCACAGGAGCACTTGCGTTGGTAATACCTTATAGGAAAGTGGATCAAGGGGGCGGCCGACTCAACACGCAGAGGGAAAGATACAGGAGTCAAGAAAGTATGGGACAGTTTATAAGCCCCTTAGCTTAGCCTAAACTCTATCCAAAAGGAGGTGGAACCGGAACCACCCCAAATGTGATAACAGTATTCATACAGGGGCGAATAAGACTTTATATAGCTGGAGTAGGAAGAAAAAATTCCGGCAATCTGAACAGAATCCCAGCTTTTTGAGGCCTTTTTAGCAACGATGTGATGTGAGTTTCAAAGAAACTTTGTTTAGTCTAAATGGTATACGAATGAAATGGAAATTAGAGCCGTCAAAGGGAATAGGAAAGTTGGTAGGTATTGTTAGAGAGGGAGAATATAGAAGTTGGAGTTTCAATAGAGTTGAACTTCACTAAGTACGGTGACCGCCATGCGAAATTCCGACCGAATCGGCGAATGAATCACAAGCTGTAAGACGAGAGGCAACTCTGATACAAACGAGGGAGCACAATTAAATGAGTGGAGAACGGAGAGTTGATCCGGCATAAGAGTGAACAGAGTAAATGCTCTAGAGGGAAGATCGTTGATGGAAAAGAGAGGTAATAGAACGTTTGGATAAAACAGAACTTTCGAGGTAACACCGACAATTATAAGAAAGAGGAAAGTTTGGCTCCAATCAACAAGAGTTGTAATGGAACGATCTGAAAGAATAACTAGACAGTAGTAGCGCAAAGCGAATGAGGAAATCCAAAGCAGTAGTTATAGAGAGTGACGCGTGCCATGCCTTGTCAAAAGCTTTAGATAGTAAAGCGACTGACCCGAAACTATGCAAGACTTCACCATAGTATCTTAAAGGGCAGGGGTAAAGACCATAGATTCAGCATGTAGATATAGGAATAGGAATGCATTCAGTTGATCTCTGCGCGACGAAGCCATAACTGACGATACTGAAAGGAAAGGGAATGAGATTGATAAATGAGTCGTAGGAAATGGAGTTAAGTGCGATCAAAGATTTTAGATAGTATATATAAAGGCAATAGGACGACGTTAAAGATCAGAGCGGCTAGCTCTTTTTCTGTGATTGCATGAATAAGAGCGGTCTTCCAGCATTGAGGAAATGTTTAGTATAAGGCATAGGAAGTGAGTTGAAACGAGGACAGGCGCCCAGCTCAGAAGCATTTTTTTACAGTCCTTAAAAACACGAGGTGGAATGGCCATCATGGGCCACGGCCTTTCGCGGACGTTCATAGCATCTAGTATCTCATGTACTCGTAGAATAATGCAGGGTAGAGCATTTTGGACCCTCGAGAGGGTATGGGCAAGGAGGAGAGCCGGTATGTCCATGGTGGAAATTAGATGAAAAAGAATAGACAAAGAGATAGCGACTTTCAGAAGGAGTGTTAGAATAGAACGTCAGAACGGATAAGAGGGTGAAAAGAATTACAGAAGTTATTTGAGATTTTTTTGGCAAGAGGCAAATTAGAAGGAGAACCAAGAAAGGCATCACACTTCCTTTTATGTGTAAGAAACCGCTTGGCAGGTCATAATGATCCTGATCGATTCGAGGGCAGCAGGAAAATTAGTTAGTAATAGGAGAACGAGAGTTCTTCAAGCCTATACGCAATGTCACGCCTGGATGGCACGAGAAACGAGCCTGAAACAGATTCATGGGGAGAAAAGATTTTAGTGAAGATGAATAACTTTCATACTCGTGATCACGGCCTTACCTTCAAGGCGAAGCAGAGTGCGTTCCGGAACACACATATTCATTTCAGCGATATTGGGCAAAAAGCGGGACGCAATGCAGTCCAATTAGCTGCCGATTAAGTGGAGAAAGTTCGCTTAGGCAGGGCGGAGCTGCTGAGCAATGAGTGTTAATACTTTAGAAGCACAAGATTGTGTCAGATATTAATCCGAATAGAGGAAGAATTGGTGCTATTTGTACGAGAAGGGAGGAGTGTGAAGCATAGATCAAAGTGTTTAGAGAATTGGTTAGGGACGATCTGGGATGGTTGTAGTTTTAATAACTGTTACCGAGATGACGTTTAAATACGAATGTTTGGCTTCCTTCCCACGCTGAAAGTAATGAAGAGGCAACCACTCAGTGTGGTGGTATCTTGAATCCGCTAAGTAGACGACTTCGACGTTGGATGAGAAGAATAACAGTCTTTCGTGAGAAGTGGTAAGATATCTAGAAAAGATCGGGAAAATCTGTGGTCTACTTTAGGAGAGCAGTTAGCAGAACACAAGTAATGGTAGTTAGTAGGTGAGATCCATTTAAGCAAAGACATTGAAATTAAGAGATTTCGAGATTTCGGAAGACGTGTTACAGGATTTTATGTTAATGTAGCTACAGACTGCCGCACTTTATGCGGAAATACTAAAAAATAGATTGATAGTTTAGGAGATGTTTAAGTGTTAGATGAAGGAGTCCTTGCATGCCGTGTTCGTGAAAGAAGTAAATATTAGATAAAGAAAAGGTGGTGTCAATCAGATTCATGATTGATGGAAGTACACAGGACATTAGCAATATCAATAGAAAGCCCGCCCCTACGCCCACTTCCACCCTTCTTACCCGCACGTGACCTCACCATTGCAAATCCCTTGAAAAAGTGCAAACCGATTATAATAAAAATATATAGTATATTATAAAACAAAACAATGAATATACTGTGCTAAAACTACAACGTAATAAAACTTTTCCAAACGGTATTTCATACTCCATTGTCAACGTTAACTAACTAAAAACTATAACTAAAAATAACTATAACAATAACTAAAAATCCATTATAAAAATTGGAAAATATTACTTTAACCCAAAAGTTAAACTTTTCCAAACGGTGTTTCATCCTCCATT
>JABUQX010138575.1:12500-19044 GCA_015478945.1 Trachelipus rathkii
GCGCTCCCTTCCCGTCCATGTTTGCTCTTTCTCTCCCTCCCCGATACTCGGCCCCTTCCACCCATCTAAACTACTAATTCTAACTCCTTTGCACTTTTCTATTGGTACTCTAACTAACCCATATTCGGATTTATGCACAACTATTTTCCTAACGAAGGACTTCTCGATCATATTCACATACTCCTTTGTATTTTATTTAAGTAAATAATTTGGAAAATGTCCTTTGTTTCATCTACAACGCGCACTTCATGGAATAACATCCAAACCATTCGTTATTATTTTTGCATTTACATGTACAAGTTTTATTTTACTGATCAATTATAGAATCTACAAGAGTTGGCAAGTTCAAATCCAGTTCCTACAATATAACATGAAATAATTGAAAGGTTAAAATAATCATCACGAATAAGTAAGATCGAAATTTTGTATATTTTAACGTAAATTTTCTGTTTTTAAATCAAAAAATTTAAGAAGGTGTGTGCCCCAGACATTATAAATAGCGTAATGTAGGACTGAGCACAGCTACTAAGTCTGCGGTCAGCGAGTTTCTACAGAGAAAGTATCAAACTGTGTAGATTGACGAGTTGAACTACTCTCCTCACGAAAGATGGAATGCGAATAGAAAGCCCGGAAGAACAATGTCTATTGTATAAATAGGGTAAGGGAAGTGATGCAATATTTCGAAGTCAGGAAAGAGGTTTGGGGAGAGTAGGAAAATTAGTAAGGCGGAAAACGGACCTATACCCAATATACACAAGGTGTCGAGCAGGAAAATGGGTAAAATTGTAAAAAAAAAAAAAAAAAAAAAAAAAACCTGGTTATGTTAGAGATTACTCATAACGAATTCACAAAACTAACTTAACCTATATACCTAACCTAACGCCTGCGGCGGGCTGTACAGGAACTTTTTTTGATGTGTCGACCCTTTCTCCTGTCGACGATTTGGGCTAGTCCCCCGGAAAACCCTGGACTAGACATTTGCGAGAACTATTTGAGTGGAATCACCCCAAGATATGCGAAAAATATTCCATACAAGGTGGAAAATCTGTATTATATTTTTTTTCTCTAAATTCTTTCTAGAATGGAATTCCATGGTCTAATTTCAAATACATTTTGCATAAAAAAAAAGATTATAGACGAATTGAATGACGTTATATGATACAAGTGGGAAATTAAGGAAACATTCTTTTCCTACGCTAACGTTACCTTTTTATTCCATATTTGGAAATAATTGAGTCAGATATTTTTTTTGGGGTTTTGTTCATCAAATTAGGATAAAATTTTTTCCTAAGATCAAATATGCCCCCTCATTAATTAATTAAGTTAATTTAGGAAAAGGATGAGGTCTAGAGGGGGAAAGTGATGTGCAATGGAGATATAATAATATATATAATTTATATATCTAAAACACAAATAAAATTATAAATTTATATATAATATATATACTATATGATATTATATATAATATTATAATATAGATTAGTTATATTCAAAAATCAAGCGTTAGTTATCAAGGAGATCTTTGATGTCGTCCCCAGGTTAGGAAAGACATCATTAGCAATGGGGGGAAAGGGATCGTGTTTTTTTTTAATTCTGAATCTGTGACCAGAGCAAAGTTGGAACGACGAACGTTACGCAAGTTTTCCGGTCCCACCCAGGGTTTGTTCTGTAAAAGATATTTTTGGCTGGCGTGTTTGGAATATGGTGTTATTTTAGAATGCGGAGAATTTCTCTTCGGGTTATTTGTGTTTGGATGTTCTTAATGATAAGAATGTCGGAGGTGGAGGGAAGGGTGTTGTAAAAGATTGAGTAGGGGGTATGCTATTATTCTTCTTGTGGGGTGGGGGTTATGTTGGAATGTTTGATGTAGTGGGTGATCGAGGTGAAGAAATTTACTGTAAATTTGAGAACCAATTATGCCTAGATGGTCTTTTATGGGAAGAATTTTTCCTTCCGTTTGTAGGTGAAGAAATAGTGTCGTATCAGGAAATGGCAGCCCATTGTTATCCTTAGTACTTAGTTTTGAGTGGTTTCTAATACACCACATATACACACACACAACATCACTATAATATATTATAATTTATCTATTATATATATAGATAATTATATTCTATATTTATATATATAATGTATATATATATATATAATATATATATATATATATTATAATATATATATATATATATATATAAGGAAATAAATTTTCTTCTGTTTTCAATACTTCAGTAAGTTGTCTATGTAGTTACGTAATTAAACAAAGATACTCCAATTCTTGTGTCCCTCGACGTAGTTTGTCTTGACACTTTGATGACAATGTTGACACAAGACGTAAACTGATAATGTGAAGCGGCCTTGTTGACAAATATCATGCAATATTGATGAAATTTTAGCGACAAATAGGCGTAAATTAGTAATTAAGGCAAAATATTTAATTTCTCATAAATCTGACAACCTCGGAAGAGTTGTTGCGTAAAAATTGATTCTTGGGTTTTCGTCAATAAGGGTCGCTGTTCTACAATGTGTAACCTTGAGCTCATTGCAAAGGAAAATTTGGAAATATTATATGAAGAGGATTGTTTACTGTGTTGTTTGCGACAACATACCTTAGGTATATGCCATTAAAAGGATATTGTTTGGATTTTCTAGTGTTGATACAGTTTCCGGGGTTTACAACTTACAGGGGGGGTATATCACTGTGATCTGAGGGTCTGTCTGCACTACTTTTCGCCCCCCTTTACTGCTACACTTCTCAAATAAATAATAACTCATTATATATAAAACACTTTGGAAAAAAAGAAAGAAATAGACAGTTGGGTTACGTGTTTTAACCTCATTTCAAAATTAGGAAAGTAGCTTAAGATTAAACTCCTCCCATGTGTGTTCCAATTCACAAAAAAAGAAAAAAAAATAGAAATGTTTTTAAATTTGAGAAACAACAAAACATTTAGGTTGCCTCTTTTATTCTAATTTCAATTAATTTTTATTCTTATATATATATATATATATATATATATATATATATATATATATATATATATATATATATATACTATATATATATATATATATATATATATATATATATATATATATATATATATATATACTCTCTATATATATGCCTATTATGTTATTTTGACTCAAATCAGTGTTTTTTTTTTTTTTTTTAACATATTGCTAGTATATGATACTAATAATGAATTTAAGTGGTGACGGACATGATTCAAAAGTTCGAAATATTTTAAATAATTTTTTAAAAATCACATTTATATAAAAAAAATTAAAAAATGAAATATCTCGAAAAGTACACTTACAGAAAAACCAATTACATATTTGGAATCAGCATATAAAGCTTATTACAAAAATGTAAAAATCAAATATGAAATATCTCGAAAAGTATGACACTTACAGAAAAACCAATTACATATTTGGAATCAGCATATAAAGCTTATTACAAAAAATATAAATAAAATAATAATAATAAAAAAATATTAGGGGGCTCGAGCCGACGGGGGACAGAGGGGGGACGTTTTCCATACCCGTAAAGAGGTGGGAATTTCAGCGACACCCAAATACCAAGGCAGGGGTTCGGGACCCTCCCAGAGGAAAATAGTCCTACCCCGTCGTTCCCCCGGAAGACCGAGAGACCCAGACTCCTTTAGTTAAAAGAAAAAACTAATAAAAAAAAAAAACTGACGGAGTCGTAAAACGTAACAGGTCCTATATATTTTTGAATCATGTCCGTCACCACTTAAATTGATTGTTAGGATCATATACTCGAAATATATGAAAAAAAACAAAAAAATATCAAAACTGACGGAGTCGTAAAACATAACAGGTCATATATATATATATATATATATATATATATATATATATATATATATATAAATAAAAATATATATAATAATAATAATAATAATAATAAAAATAATATATGTATATATGTAATATGTATATGCATATCAATCAGTTAGTCTTTTTAGGTACATTAGATGATAAGTATTGGGCTTTGTAATAATATATATATATATATATATATATAATTAAAGAGTAATAATTGAGTTATATATAATAATAATAATATATAATAATAATAATAATAATAATAATAATAATATAATATATATATATGTATAATATAATAATATATAATATATATAATAAAAATCGTATAATAATAATAATAATAATAATAATAATAATAATAATAATAATAATAATAATAATAATAATAATAATAATAATAATAATAATAATAATAATAATATTTAAATTAAGAATTTGTATATATTTATATAATAATATGATATATATACATACACACACCCATACCCCGTGTCATATATATATATATATATATATACCACCACTTAACGGGCTAAGCTTTTTCAAAAGGAAGAGGGTATAACAAACTAAAAATCTTTCACCTCCCTAATGCTGTAAATTTTTCAAGTGACCTCATACAAAGTTTCAAAGTATGGATATTAAATTCAACAGAATAAAAAATGGAAAGAGAATTCCACAACACACACACACACACACACACACACACACACACACACACACACACACACACACACACACACACACACACACACACACACACACACACACACACACACACACACACACACACACACACAGGAATATATGCTAACGTAACAATATTTAAACTCAGACACTTGTTCCAGCTGCTCACCATCTAACATAACTTCACACCGAGGACTGTCCTCACTCACAACCATAACCTTACTCTTATCTACGCTTACCTTCAAACATCTCCTTTTACACACTCTGCCAAATCTCTCTACCAATCCTCTCAAACTCTCTCTTCAGATTCACCACACAAAACCAAATCATCCGCATATAATAGGTAGGGCATCCTCCACTCTCTTCCATACTCCATCATTCTAACCGAGATTGTGGAGTCGGAGGGGAGTCGGTAATTTTTGAAGAGTGGAGTCGGAGTCGGAGTCGAAAAGTGTCGGAGTCGGTAATTTTGAAGAGGAGAAAGTGGAGTCAGTACAGAGCAACTCCACAACCCTGAGTTCTAAACACCATCCCCACCATCCCACCTCTAATTCTTTCATAACCCTATCCATATACAAATTGAATAACCAAGGAGACATAACACATCCCTGCCTTACTCCGCTATTAATATTAAACCTTTCAACTCCATATATTCTTACACACGCTTTACTATCATCATATATACTTTTGATTCCATTCAGAAACTTACCACCAACACCATATATCAATAACACCTGCCATAGAGCTTCCGTATTAATCATTTCATACGCCTGTTTGCAAATACAAAAAAAACTAAATACAATTTATTCTTCTCCTCCCTCATTTTCTCAATCATTTTTTTCAATGTAAAGATTTGATCCACACATCCTCTACCACTTCTAAACGCACCTTGTTCTTCACAATCAGTCCTTCAGTCACTCGACGCATTCTTTCGACCAAAATATAAGTATATATCTTCCCTACTACACTTAATAAACTAATTTCCCTATAATTTCTACAGTTACCCTTATCTCATTTACCCTTATATAAGGGTACTATTACTGCTCTCCTCCAATCCCTCGGAACTATGCTCTCCATAAACATTTTGTTACACAACTTCCAAATCCAATCAATCACCATCTCGCCTCCGTTCTTGATCATTTCACCGGTAATTTCATCTATATACCTGCAGATTTACCATTCTTCAACTTTCTCGCTCTACCCATTACCTCCTCCTTACTAATGACCTCATCCCCAAAATACCTATTCCTTCTTGCACCATCAAACACACACATTCACTATCACCTCTTCATTACTGCCAATGTTATGCAGATTTTCGAAGTGTTCCCTCCCACACTCTAGTCACATTCATCTCATCAGTTACGAAAGCACCATCCCTATTCTTATTCTATGCAAATTCCCCTTATTCCTTATATATATATATATATATATATATATATATATATATATATATATATATATATATATATATAATATATATATATATATATATATATATATATATATATATATATATATATATATATATATATATATATATATATATATATATATATATATATATATATATATATATATATATATATATATATATATGATATATATTTTTTTTTATTATATATATATATATATATATATATATATATATATATATATATATATATATATATATATATATATATATATATATATATATATATATATATATATATTAATAAGAATTTCTAGAGTGGGGTGGTCAATTGGCTATCAACATTCAAAGAAAGTCGAACAAAATGTAACGGACTAAAAAGTAACGGAGAAAAAAATAACGGAACCTATTCGGAGCGTTACATGAAAGAAAAAGTAACGAGTCCGTTACTCCGTTACTCAAAAAACTAGTTCCGTTAGTAACGGGTAACAGATCATTGCCCACTTCTGTATATATATATATATATATATATATATATATATATCTACTATATATATATATATATATATATATATATATATATATATATATATATAT
>JABUQX010138576.1:0-5000 GCA_015478945.1 Trachelipus rathkii
ATATATATATATATATATATATATATATATATGATTTAGACCAGGGACTTAAATGCAAAGTTTCTAAGTTTTGCAGATGATACCAGAGTGGCCACCTCAGTTAGGAATATTGAAAGGATGCATAAAGATTCAAAATGATGTGATAAACTTCTTGGGTGGGCAGATAAGTGGCAAATAAATTATTAGTAAAAAGTGTAAGGTTCTTCACTAGGTTACTCAAATAAAAGTTTTAACTACATTATGAATGGGGATTGGCTTGAGTCTGTGGACCAAGAAAAGATTTAGGTGTGATTATAAGCAGTAATTTGAAAGTAGCTAATCAGTGTTTGGAAGCTAAGAATAAAGCTAATCAGATGCTGGGCATAATAAATCACAATGTTGTTTTTAAAAGAGCAAGGAAGTAATAAGTAAACCGTATTAATAGATATGTTAGGCCAGTAATAAATATTGTGCACAAGTTTGGGCCCCTTATTTAAAGAAAGACTTAGATATGCTAGAAGGGTGCAACGTAGAGCAACAAGGATGATTTCTGGGTTTGAGGGGTAAAAGAGCTATGAGGAGAGGCTGAGAAGAGGTTAGGAATGTTTTCTGCAGAAAGGCTGATTTCTCAGAGGGACATGATATAAGTCACCATATTTACATCTATTAATACAGAGACCAATAAATTTTCATAGTAGAACATGGACAGGTGACCAGGGGCATAATAAGAAAATTAAGAAGAAAGCATGCCATCTTGATATAAGAAAGCATGCATTCAGTAATAGGGTTGTTAAATTTTGGAATAGTCTGCCAGAGGAGGTTGTTGAGTGTGACTCGATTGCAACATTTAAGAAAGGGTTAGATTCGTTTATGGATGGGTTGGGAATCATATAATATATTGACGAAGCCAAATTGGCGGGTTTTTAGTTGTGATATAGTTATAGTTAGATGGCATGTGTGACCATAACTTAGTTATTAATGCATGTGGATGGTTTGGGTATCATATTAAATATCATTAGTTTTGACTAAGCCAAATTGGTGGATTTGTAGTTACAACAAATTGACAAGCCCTAGGGTGCTTTGTGGATTTGCATGAGCATGTTTGGGTAGTGGGTTGACTGGGACAGTCTCGATAGGCCCATGTGGCTTTTTACTGTCTCTATATTCTTAATGTCTTAATGTCTAAAAGATAAGTGGTAGTGGGCAGCCAACCCAACTACCACCATCACTTATATGTACCGGAACTGAAATGCTTACCCAATTTTAGCACGAATTTTGTGTATAAACTATCATGATTTCATATAAAAGTTACTTTTGTTTACAAACAATTGGAATCAGCCGTTTTGATGGAGCACGTGGTTTTGGAATAAACAGAAAAAATAGCGAATGGTTTATATTACAAATAATTGATCAACTATCGTGATGGAGTTTATCGATTTGGAAGAATTTAGATTTAAATCTAATTTTATTGAATGAATCATTCATCAAACCAAACGGACCTACCACGCCGCCATCTTGTTTGTTTACACTTTTTCGCAAGAACGTGCTTAAATTCGGCAAGCACGGGAAATAGCAACGTTACAGAATTAAGGAAAATTCCTTACGTTTGGTGAGCATTTTTTTCGTTTTTGCGCTAAGTTTGACAAAAATGAACATAAACTCGAGCATTTCTTATGTTTCGTAAGCACAAATGCAGAAACGAAAACGGCTTTAATATTTTTATAGGTGTGAAGCTCTTTTATTAAAATAAAGTTTTCTTTTGAATTTTATCAAAAAAGACCGTTATCGTTTTTGTCATTTGTGCTTACGCTGGATAAGAAATGCTCACTCAGTTTTAGGACGAATTTCTTGCATAAACGAACGCTTGCTTACAAACATTTGGAATCAGCTGTTGTGATGGACCACGTGGTTTTGGAATAAACAAAAATAAAAAAATAACAAATTATTTTTATTCTTTATATTGTATCTAGTTAAAGAATCTTCTTGCAAATTGTAATCATGTTAAATCATAAAAGATAGTAGCTAAACTTTATTAATACTTACTGGAAAATGTAAATGGAATATTTTTTGAATAAACATAAACATAAAAAAAATTATTAATATTATATTTCATTTACTATTCCTTAAAGATACTATTTTAATTTATATAATATACTTGGGCACACCCAAATATGAAATAAATGACTAAGTATTGGTTGTACAGGGAATGCAATCCTGAGTTACCTAGCAGTAAACAAATGTTCTATCTTATTACTGTGTATTTATTATATTATATGTATTATATGTCGCAACCACATACTTTTACCTATTCAAACTTAAATTTAACTTTTAGAATTCTAGCACTCACACACACACAACAAAATCTACCATAGCTCTCTACCACAAGACGCCCATCAGAATTGCAAATCTTTCTCTTCCTTTCATTTCTTTAAACACCAACACAAACACATTTCACACCACACCACACCACTCATTTTCACCGTTTCCTTCCATCTTTGTTTCAGTCACAGCGAGCAAATCAAATTTGCCCTTTCTAAATAATGCATCCATCCACCTCTCTCCCTCTTCTCCCTCAACATTTATTCCTCTGACATTCCCATGTATCCATACGATTCATAAATTTTCGCTAAAAGATAGAAGGTCGCTTACAGCGATCGCGAGTATTTTCTCTGAGCTATGCATTAGCATTCCTAGCAAAAGATAAGTGGTAGTGAGCAGCCAACCCAACTACCACCACCACTTAGTTGCCTTCCACGACACGCAGGACATACGATGTCGGCAATTTTTTCTCCCCCACACATAGGGATATAAGGGATAGGGATGTCTGTAAGATGTTGTCTAGAAGAGTGGTGTGGATATAAGTATGTGTATATGATATGTGGATAAAAGATGGTGTCTCAAAGATGTTGTCTGGAGGATGAGTGTGGATATAAACGCAGAACAGATAGGCGAACCATTAGGCAATGGAATGTCATACATTGGAATGGGTATATATATATATATATATATATATATATATATATATATATGAAAAAGATAGATATATATATATACATATAGATATATATATATCTAATATATATATATAATATATATATGTATTTATATCTGCCTATATATATATATATATATATATATATATATACATACATATAATGATAACGGAAAAGATAATAGAATACAACAAAAAAGCATAAATCGCATTTATAGATCTGAAAGGCATTCGATTCGGTACCTAGGAAGAAATTGTTCGAGGTTTTAGAGAGAGATTACGGTGGGTGGTTACTTAAGAAAGGCTTTGGAGAGTATGTATAAAAATGACAAATGTAATGTAAGAACGGGATATGAAAACGAGAAATGGTTTGAGGTGGGAGCTGGCGTTAAGCAGGGAAGTGTATTGTCACCAATTCTGTTTGTAGCATATTTGGATGTGGTAATTAGGGCAGTGAGGGAGGAGGTGGATGACTTGGATGGAGATGATGGGATGGCTTATGCGGATGACCTGGCGTGCTGGAGTGAAGACGGAGATAAACTGAGGAGGGTGGTGTTGGCTTTTGATAGTAAACTGAGAGAAGCGGGCCTGTGCATGAACGTAGATAAAACAGAAATTATGATAGTTAGTAGAGAGAAGGAGAGGAGTTGGTGGTGGAGGTGGATGGTGTTGTGATTAAAAACGTAGAGAAATACAAGTACCTGGGGGGAATGTTTGGTAGAGAAGGAGGAAGTGCCTTGGAGATTGCGAGCAGAATTGATAAGTACGGGAGAACAGTTAGAGCTTTGTATCCTATCATCAGGGATAATGAGATTGGAGGGGAGGTGAAGATAATTTTCGAGAGCATTTTAACACCGGTTCTTCTGTATGGGGCGGAAACATGGAGTATGACAACAAGAGAGGAGAGCAGGGTGCAGACTGCTGAAATGAATGTATTGAGAGCGATGGCCGGAAAGACCAGGAGGGACAGAGTTAGAAACGAAAGAATTAGAGAAGGTATAGGAGTAATACCTATTATTAACAAAGTAGATGTAGCAAGACTAAGGTGGTGGGGACATTTGGAAAGGATGGAGCGTGGCAGGGTGGCCAGGAGGAGGTGGGACTGGAGACCAGAAGGGAGGCAGACCAAGGGAAGACCACGGAAGAAATGGAAGGACTCCGTAGAAGATTCGCTGAGAAGACATCAAATGCCATCTATGATTCAGCTGATCGAAGAACGGGTCTTGGAAGATAGAAGGGAGTGGAAGAAGAGGTTGGCCGTGCTGACAGGCTCATAATGAGACTTCCTGGGAGCAGGTGTAAGATATATATATATATATATATGCTTACATATATATATATATATATATATATATATACATATATATATATACTATATCTCTATACATATATATATATATATATATATATATGCTCTTTATATATATATATATATATATATATGTTATGAGTACTAATATTTTCACAACTTTATCTTGATATTTGTTGAATTAATCAGCGATATAATCGTGAAAATTTGCCGATGACGTTGACGATTGAAAAAGATTATGCCGATTTTGCCGATGACGATGACGATGACGATTAATCTTCCATCACTAATATATATATATATATATATATATATATAGATATATATATATATATATATATATATATATATATATATACATATATAATAACATATATATATATATATATATAATTTAACTATATATACATATAACTATATATATATATATATATATATATATATATATATATATATATATATATATATATATAACCTCTATATATATATATATATATATATATATATATATACAGTGTGTATCATTAATATTGCGAAAAATTCAGTAAAATAATTATTGGTAAATATTAGATAATATGTGTCGATAAAACATTTCACTGAAAACGCCTCGTTTCCAAGATACAGCGTGATGAAACCCTATATTTAAGCATTAAGTTACAATAAACAGTAAACTAAATTTGGAAAGGTAATTAAAGAAATTCATTAAAATTATATGAGTAT
>JABUQX010138576.1:12500-37103 GCA_015478945.1 Trachelipus rathkii
GACCAAGATTTCGTGCTAGGTTTACTTTTGTTTTAAACATTTTAGGAATCAAAGCTGTTGTGATAAAGAGCACGTGGTTTTGGAATAAACAGAAATAAAAATAACATGGTTTATATTACAAATAATTGATCAACTATTTGTGATGGTTTAGATTTGGAAGAATTAGATTTAAAGCTGATTTTATTGAATGAAACATTCATCCATTCAGACGGGGCCTACCAAGCCGCCATCTTGTTTGTTTGTTATTTCGACCAAGAACGTGCTTAAATCAAATAGAAAGCACAGGAAATAGCAACCTTAAAGAAGAATTAAGGAGAAATTTCTTACGTTTGGTGAGCATTTCTTACGATTTTTCGGTCCGTATGCGAAATTCGAACGACTCAGCGAGCATTTCGCCTTAAAAGTCTCATTCAAATAATCTAAAAACGAAAACGGGTTTATATATATATATATATATATACTATATATATATATATATATATATATATATATATATATATATATATATATATATATATATATATATATATATATATATATATATATATTATTTAAAATTTTTATTTTAATCAGCGATGATGAATCCCCTAATTAAACGATAGTTGCTCGCGAGCTACGGCCTGGGTACCGCCGCAGTGTAGAGAATATTATGGTTTCGTTAACCAGTGCTTGATATATATATATATATATATATATATATATATATATATATATATAATATATATATAACTGCTATATATATATATATATATATATATATATATATATTCTTACTAACGCCTATATATATATACAGGGTGATTCAAAACCTCTGCGACAAACTCTGAGCGCTGATAGAGCAAACGATAAGGAACATTTATTGTTAAATAAGCTATGTTGTATGACGCTTCGTTTCAAAGTTATGGATGATGTAAAGTAAAAAACGTGATGTTATTTTACGCGTCGTTACTTCGTAGCTGGAGATTATGGGTATTCTAATGTTTTGTATGTGTGCGTGCGTACATCTGTCTACTCCGAAGGTTGATAGAGGTAACAATAAGGATATTTTGTTAAACAACGTATGTGTTTTGACGCGAGGTTGTAAAGCAAACAATGGTAGCTTGTTATGAAATCATTTTATTTGGGAAAATTACAGGAGGTGTTCAAAGTGTCTGCCCTGTACCTGATTACATTCGTTACCTCGCCGTGCCATTGCCTGTCGGACTCTACCGAATATGCCCTCACTGTGTCTGATTTGATCAAACGCAGTGAACATTCACTGAATCAGTTCCTCTCTTGTGTTGACTGGGTTAATGTACATAACACTCTTCACATGCCCCCAAAGAAAATAATCTAGGGGCGTGAGGTCGGGCGATCTTGCAGGCCACGCAACAGGTCCCCCTCTCCCTATCCATTTGTAAGTGTAGACTCTGTTCAGATGCGCCCGTACTTGGTGGCTGAAGTGCGCTGGAGCGCCATCATGTTGGAACCACATGTCTCTGCGGGTCACAAGGGGTATGTCGTCCATGAGCTGCGGAAGCGTGTTCTGGAGTAGTTGCAGGTACGCAGGTCCATCCAAACTGTGTGGAATGATGACAGGTCCCAGCAGATAATCCCCCAAGAATTCCACCCCAGATGTTTACGGTAATTTTCGTGCGGATTGTCCTCGTCCCATATGTGGCTGTTTCTGCTGTTGAAGTAGCCATCACGTGTGAAGCACGCCTCATCAGTAAACAAGACATGTGCAGGAAGGAAGGATTATCGATGCTCCGTTGCAGAAACCACGGGGCAAATCACACGGGGTGTGAAGTCGTTTGGCCCAAGTCCTTGTACTTTCTATAGGTGGTATGCATGGAGGCTTTGCTCTTGCAAGACCCGAACCACAGACGACTGATTTAAACCCATGGCATAGGCCAAAGGCACGTGTGCTAGTCGATGGGTCGTTGGCGACTCTCTCAAGCACCTCTTCTTCAAACGCAGGAGTCCTCGTATTACGCGGTCTTCCACCAATGCACCGGGGACGAAGGGTCCCATTATCTCGAAGGCGCTGATGAAGGCGAGCAAACATTGTGTGGTGGGGGTGATTTCTGTGGAAACCGTTCCCGGTACATGAGGTGCGCTCTTCGTCCATTTCCGTTCGCCGCACCGTAACACATTAACATGTCGGTTAACTCGGGAAGAGTGTAGTGATAAATTCGTAATCGATGCCTACACGTACTGAATCAACGATGAATTGGGCGGGTAAAGGTATTGCCACGTGTTTCGAAGGACGTTAAGCGTACACACATGTATGCACGCACAAACACATTAAAAATTGAGTAACCCTAATCGTCGGTACCTATATGCGACGCGTCACACAACAAACTAGTGTACCTTCAATCTCGTCCGTAACTTTGAAACGAAGCGTCATACAACATAGGTTATTTAACAATAAATGTTCCTTATCGTTTGTTCTATCAGCCCTCCGAGTTTGTCGCAGAGGTTTTTGAATCACCCTATATATATATATATATATATATATATATATATATATATATATATATATATATATATATATATATATATATATATATATATATATATATATATATACTACTACTACTACTACTGCTGCTGCTGCTACTACTACTACTATATATATATATATATATATATATATATATATATATATATATATATATATATATAGAATAAATATTTATATATATATATATATATATATATATATATATATATATATATATATATATATATATATATATATATATATATATATATATATATATATATATATATATATATATATATATTGAGTTAAATGAGTGTTGGGAAAGTTTCGGGGTAAATGACAAAATTTGTCTATTGGGAGATTTGAATGCAGGAGTGGGAAGGGAGGAGGTGGGAAGAATAATAGGACCATTTGGGGTAGGGGAGAGGAATGTTAATGGAGAAAGTCTGTTGGAGTTGTGTGTTGAAAGAAGAATGATAGTGGGGAATACTTGGTTCAAAAAAAGTGAAAATCATAAGTATACATGGAAGAGTGAGATAACGGGGGGGAGGGCGGTACTGGATTATGTGTGTGTAAATGGGAAGGATAGAGGCAGATTACTAGATGTAAATGTATTTAGAGGGGCGGGGAGGGGGATATCGGATCACTATTTGGTGGTTGCTAAGGATAAGGGTGGGAGGAGAGATGACGGTGAGGTTAGGGAAAAGGGAGAAAAGAGGAGAGTAGAAAGTATAAAGGTAGAAAAATTGGAGGAGACAGTGTGTAAGAGGGGAGTTCAGGAGAGGTATGGAGGATAGGTGGAGGGCGATGGGAGGGTTGGGGATATAGGAAGGTGGAAGGGAAATTAGTGAGATTTAAAGAGACGGTATGTGAAAGAGGCTAGAAGGGTATGTGGAGTAAAGAGGGTGGGTGCAAGCAGAAGGAAAGGGGGTGAATGGTGGAGTGAGGAGGTGAAGGAGGAGGTGGTGAAAAGGAAAAAAGGAGGCTGTATGTGAAATGGTTGGGAAGTAGGAGAGAGGAAAGCTGGGAGGAATATAGAAGGGTTAGAATGGAAGCAAAGCAAAGAGGACGGTGGAGAGGACGAAGAGAAGAGCAAAAGATGAATGGTGTAGAAAAGTGACGGAAAATTTTTGAATCAGGGAGCAAAAATGTTCTGGAAAGAAGTAAATAAAAAAGGAAGAAAGAAGGAGGGGTTGGGGGAAAGGATTAAGGGGAGGAGGTGGGGAGTGGATAGGAGGAGAGGATAGGGTGAGGAAGAGGTGGGGGTATTTTAGTGGATTATTGAATGAAGTGGGTGGGGGAGGGGAGGAAGAAGATTTGCAAGAGGTGAGGTTGGGGAGTAGTGGGGAGGGAGGGGGAGGATGAAATACAAATGGAGGAAATTATTAGGGCCTTGAATAAAGGAAAAAAAAAAAAGGAAGTCCGCAGGTCTGGATGGTGTGAGAATGGAAATGTTGCAGAAGGGAGGTATAGGGGGGGAGGAATGGCTGTATAGGTTGTATAATATATGTTGGAAGTGGTGAAGTACCACAGGATTGGGAGGATGGTTGTTTGGTCCCCCTGTATAAGGGAAAGGGATAGGATGGAATGTGAGAATTATAGAGGTATATGTCTTTTAAGTGTGGTAGGAGGAAAGTGTATAGGAGAATACTGATTGAGAGAGTGAGAGGTTTAACGGAGGAGAGAATGGGGGAGGAAGAACAAGGAGGATTTAGGATGGGAAGGGGATGTGTGGAAGGTGTTTACACTAAAGATGCTTGTGGAGAAAAGTATTGAGAGGAAAGGGAAAGTGTAAATAGGTGTTTTTTAGATTTAGAGAAAGCATATGATAAAGTGAAGAGGGGTGAAATGTGGAGGGTGTTGGAGGAAAATGGGTGGGGTAAGTGGGAAGGTATTAGGGCTTTTTATAGGGAATAGTAGAATGTGTGTGAGGGTGTTAGGAGGGGAGAGTGAGATGTTTGTAGGGTGGTGAGAGGATTGAGGCAGGGGTGTGTAATGTCGCCGTGGCTATTCAATTTGTTTATGGAGAGTGTTTGCAGAGGAATGGTGAGGGAAGGGAGGGGGTGGAATTGATGAATGGGAATGATAGAAGGGAAGTGAACATGATACTGTTTGCGGACGATACTGCCCTAGTGGCGAAGAACGTGGAAGGGTTGAGGTATTTGGTGAGGGAGTTTGAGAGAAGAATGTGTGGACTAAAGGGGCTTAAAATAAATCCAGGTAAGAGTAAAGTGTTAGTGTTTGAGGAGAAGGAGGGGAGAGAGAGGAGGGGGAGGGGTTAGAGGTTAGAATAGGGGTGTAGTATTGGAAGAAGTAAAAGATTTTTAGATATTTAGGGATGGATTTGGGTAAGGGGAGAGGGATGGAGGAGATTGAACATAGAGTAGGAGAAGGAATAAGAGCTTTGAGTGGGACTGAGAGAATTATGGAAAGGGGGGATTTATCACAGAAAGGTAAGATAAAGTATGTTTGAAAAAAATTTGTGTACCAGCGGTGTTGTATGGGTGTGAAACGTGGGGGTTGAATGCCAGGTCCAGGAAGAAGTTGGAAGTATTTGAGATGAAGGGGTTGAGAGCGGTTTGTGGGGTTAGCAGAAGGGAGAGGATTAGGAATAGGGTGGTGAGGGAGAGATGTGAGTGGAGGAATGGGTTGGTGGGAAGAGCGGAGAAGGGAATGTTAAGATGGTATGGGCATCTAGTGAGAATGGAGAAACAGAGAGTGGTTAGGAGAGTTTGGGAGGCGGAGGGGATAGGAAGGAGAGGAAGGGGGAGACCAAGAAGGAGGTGGATGGATGGAATAAAGGAGATGCTGGAGGAGGGAGGGATGAGGGAGGAAGAGGGTAGGGTGTTGGCGAGAGATAGAGTGGGGTGGAGAAGGTGGGTGAGGGCGAGATGAGGGAAGTGTGAGTGAAGAGAGGATCTTTCAAATGCCACTACCCCGCTCAAGAGAGAAAAAAGTGTATTTAAAAATAATAATAATAATAATAATATATATATATATATATATATATATATATATATATATATATATATATATATATATATATATATATATATATATATATATATATATATATATATATATATATATATATATATATATATATACTCTGTATATATATATATCTGCTCTGCTGCTATAATTTTTTACTAGGTCCTGCTGCTATATATATATATATATATATATATATATATATTAGGCCCAATTTATAGGGATAAAGGATAAAAGTATCGGTATCGGGTATCGGCAAAAATTTTGGTATCAGGGTATCGGTATCGGTATCGGCATTGAAAAAATTGTGAGTACTTGCAGCATGTGGTATCGGTATCGGACTAAAAATTTGGTATCGCATTTGCGACACTCTTATATATATATATATATATATATATATATATATATATATATATATATATATATATATATATATATATATATATATATATATATATATATATATATAAATA
This sequence comes from Trachelipus rathkii, assembly GCA_015478945.1. NCBI lineage: Eukaryota > Metazoa > Arthropoda > Malacostraca > Isopoda > Trachelipodidae > Trachelipus > Trachelipus rathkii. The sequence continues at coordinate 18,453 of JABUQX010138576.1, forward strand.
TTTACTAAAAAATATAATATATATATATATAACTTAAGGAAAAACTATGTTTTTAAAAAAAAAAAACCAAAAACCATTGGTTTTTTTAAACAAAACAAATAAACCAATGGTTTTTATGGGTTTTTATGCTATTTTGATGGTTTTAATGTAGTTTTTAATGGTTTTAATGGATTTTAAAGGCAAAAATCACTACTGGAAACTGTTATACACATGTGCTAACACATATTTTAAAATTCCTTAATAAATTTCTTTAGATTCTTAAATTTCAAATTTTCTTGATAACTGTAAACTGGTATAAAATTATTATTATTTTTTGTTTTACATAAACTCATAAAGTAAAAAATAAGAGGGTATATTATAATATACAAACTCTATCTGAAAAAACAGGTTTTCTTTATTATTTTACTAAAAAAAAAATATTATATTTGCAATGCACCCAAAAATATAATTAATGGCCAATTGCGATATGACGACAATGTCACTTTATATTTGAACTCTCTTTAAAGGATGACAGATGATAATGACACACAAAGAAAATCCGCTGCGCTACGATGCCACATTTCTCACAAATCCTCACACTCCACATATAAGTTTTATTATAAACTTTTGAAATGTGGCATCAATGGGTAGAAAATGAATTCCCAAGAGCTCGAAACAAGAATAATGTTTTAAACATGTTAAATTTACAAATATATATATATATATATATATATATATATATATATATATATATATATATATATATATATATATATATATATATATATATTCTTTTTATATATATATATATATATATATATATATATATATATATATATATATATATATATATATTATAATCATTCTCACAATAATATAAAATTCGCAGAAAATTTTTTATTGCCTTTCAGCTACTCTTCGATTGAAATATTGAGAAAACCATATCAGCATGCTAAAGAAAATCATTAATAAATATATTTTTTAGATATTTTATGCATGGTTTTTTTATGGTTTAAACCATTGGTTTTTTTATGTGGTTTAAACCATGGTTTAAACCAATGGTTTAAACCAGTGGTTCCCAACCTTTTTGAGGCTATTACCCATAAAACCGGTTAGATATTAGCAAATACCCCCCAAGAAAATTTAGTTTAAAAGCAAATTAGCTTTAGCTATTGCCTTTTTTTTCTTTAAATTGTGAAAAGTAAATACTATTTTTAATTAATTTTAATCATTCAAACAAAGAAAACACCTGTTTTTTTTAGCAATTTATTATTAAATCAAGAAATAATGTTGAAAAGTAATGTAAGAAGTAATGAGACATGAGACAGCTGATATTGCTTAGTTTTAACAATTTGTTTAATATTTGGTGCAGCTTCGGCCAATGCACATCGTAAGTCGTTCTCCAAGTTCAATCGGTTCCTTGCTTTTGTTTTCATTGTCACCATTGTCGAAAATACACTTTCACGCCTGTAATTTGTAGCGAATGGGATCAGTATTTTCAAGGCTTTTCCCGATAATAATGGATACTCGTCACCAATCTTTCCCCAAAATGTGTTTCGAAATCTATTTTCAGTGTGTTGTCTTCAATTACAGTATCTGGAAATATTCCTTCATCCACTGAAAAGGGTCTTAGCACACAAGCATTTACTTGGCGATTTTCCAAATCAGGAAAATATTTGCTGATAGAATGTACTCTGATGACAAGTGGAGAGTTATTTGATCTGTGAATGAGCATTTTTCATTTCTTCCGTCGAGCACCATTGTTAGTTCTGGGAACATCGAAACATCCTCAACTCCAGCTCGGCGTTGGTAAAGCTGCAATTTGCGAAGAAGGTAACCTTATCTTGAGCTGTTAAAATACTCGTCATATTCCCTTGCAAGGTGAAGTTAAGCGTATTTATTTCTCCGAAGAAATCCGCAAGATATGCCAGTTTGGAAATAAATTACATTATCTGTTATTTTGGCGTGTAACTTTTTCTCCTTATCCTTATCCTGTTTTTTCATTTCCAGAAACAAAGCAATTTCTTCTCGAGGCTCGAGCACTCGGTGCAACACCTTGCCCCGTGATAACCAACGCACTTCTGTGTGGAATAACAGCATGTCGAATTTGTCTCCAAATTTTTATCGTATCCAATCACGCGCATAACAAACAGGCAAACAATTATTTATTTAAGCCAAATGAGTGAAATCTCAGCTTAGATTCTTCGCTACAAACGCCCGTGAGAGAGTGCGAGTACTTTGTAAGCGATATTAAAAAGCATAAAATTATTTCAATCACCTGCTTTTGGTTCTAGTCAAAACAAATCAAAATATGTTCAGAAGCTAACGAAATTGGCGAGATCAATCACACATGCACATCACACATTGGTCAGTGGGCGGCGGGCGAACTACTGCTGTGGTAGCGCACCCTAAAGGGTACTATTATGGCCAATAATGTCCACCACAATAAAACTTCCAAATAAAATATTTGGGATAGACAAACGTATAGTGGATAATTATTTCGCTAGTTTGCGTTGTGTTTCTTATTTTCTTATTTATTTGTTAATAAAGATTCCTTCTTATATTGCGTTGTTATTTTCTTTTTATTTTAAATTTATTTAATTATTATTATTCGTCTGGCTTAATAATATTTTATTCGTTTTATTAATAAAAGATGTTGTTCCTGGTTTTATTCTGCCTCTAGTTATCTGCTTACTTTGATATAGATCAATTATGTGGCCAAGCTTATGCTCCTACGCTAATATTAATATACTCATGTGGCCACGCATGCGCTCCTGCACTTATTTATTTTATTTATTTTATTTTCTTATTTTTATTTATTATATATTTTTATTTTATTTTATTTTATTTATTTTATTCTTTTCTTTTTTAGATCAATGTGGGTTATCAGCTTTACGGACTACCCTTGAACAGGTCGACGATCTTTTACCTGACTAGTATATAGTTATTATTATTATTATTATTATTATTATTTTATATTGTTTTATTTTATATTAAATCGCCTTTTAATTTATTTATTTTATTCTCCTTCGTATTGGTTTATGCTGAATTCATAAATATTTTATTATTTTATTTTTCTTGTAGTTTATAAACTTTTAACGATTATTTATATTTTATTTTTTATAGTAACTTATATTTTATTTTATTTTCGTAAGCCTTATATATTATTACGTTCTTTATTTTATTTATTTTATTTCGATTTATTTATTTATTTATTTTTTATTTATTTTTATTACGTTCTTTATTTTCTTTATCTTATTTCGATTTATTTTAATAAATGATGTCTTCAATTCATTTTTATTTCCTTCGTAAATATTCTGAGGAAATTCTATTCTGGTTTCTTTTGATGGTATTTCCAAAATAGCTTTAAACAACTCTTCAAAGATAAATCATCCAGGATATAATTTTACCAAAGTCGAGGCAAGCTGAAATTTTGAAGTGTTATGCTATAAATCTTGATTCTAGAAATAATTAGTTGCTTGTTCTAAAAAGATCGATTTATTCACCTATAGATGACTGTTACTAACATAAACCAAAGCCACAACTTTTAACTCGAGTCAACTTATATTTCAACGTCAATTCAATTTCGAGTCGAGTCAAACAATTCCAAAGTTTTCAAATATTTAATATACAACAAGTCAAAAATTTCTTATTTTTAATCAATAATACGAGTTAAATTCATCAATCAAAAGTAATGTTTATTATTTATTTACACAAAGGAAAGTTAAATGTTTTCATAATATATACGTAATATTTACAACTATTATCAACTTTAATTTATATAATATATAAAGGCTTTCGAATTTTAACAACTTTTTAAAGTTTTAAACTTATATACAAAAATATAACCTTATGGTTACTACGAGTAAATCAAAACTTTTATATAAACTTAGGGCTATTACGAGCCAACTAAAAATGAACTATTCAGGCTGAAATCACAAACAAGACTCTTATAATCTTATGATTACTACAAGTAACTTTAAGGAGAACTATCTAGGATCAAATCACAATCAAGACTCTTATATAAACTTATGGCTATTACGAGCCAATTCAAAAAGAACTATCTAAGACGATATCACAAGCAAGACTCTTCTTCCACGTAAAAACTTCTGTAAACAAAGATGTTGATTCGTTCGTGAGTGCGTTGCTTCAGAAAATTCCAGAAGTCAATGACGTGGCATTCCGGGATCTGGCAAGGATGTCTTTCCATTTCTTATAGAAAATACTGCAATTTTATAATAACAAGAGATTAATATTATAATTCCACAAATAAAAAGTAATTTATAAATTAGCTAAATGATCTTTAAATCCTTCTTCGGCCTATAATTCAAATCATAAATTCTAATTTCGATCTAGTCAAAATCTGGAAACTTTAGCATTTTTAGCATCTTTAGCATTTTGACACTTTCCAGCAACATGGCCTTCTCCGAATTACTCTACTAGCAACTTGTAAACAAAACTTATTCTATATATCATTCTAGGCCCAATTCGTGATTTCAAAATACGCAAATGCCGAAATTTATAATTAACATCAATGTTACTCTAAAACAACATAGCACAATATAATTTTTAATTAAACTGCATATGGTAAGTTCCAACTTCAAATATGATATAATATGACATAGGTCGAAATGACAAAACTTAGGTCCCTAACTCATGATTTCTACTCAACAAGCCCTATGTCAGGCTTCACCTAAAGGTAACTAAATATTCTTTTATGCCTATTTATCATAATCAAAGCAATTAATTGCACACAAAATCAATAATAGCCCAGCCATGTGCAAAACATTGTATATTTTTACCCTACTGGGCACTTTAACATAGGCTAGACCAGATTAGGCTAAGCTGAAAATAAATAAGAGATATTAAGGCATACCAAAATTGAAACCATACTTACTAATTAATAGATGATAAGGGTGCCTACTACGACACCTCCTTCTTTAAGACTTACACATAGGAACAAAATACCTCATGATGGCTCGATGTGGTTAGAAAAATGCTGGCGTGGTCCATGATGCAAATGCTGAAAAAGATGACTCGATGTGACCAAAAATGCTGGCGTGTTCCATGATACAAATGCCGAAAAAGGCCGACTGACTTGATGATAAGCTTCTAAACTTCCAATATCAAATCATCTATTGATGACGCTCAAATCATATATCTATTGTTCTGCTCTTTCTCATCTAGTAGTATTCAAAATGTCAAAATCTGATTCTGTTCTTTCTCATCTAGTAGTATTCCAAGTGTCAAAATCTGCTTAATTTCCTTTCAGGAATCTATATTCTTCCAACTTCCAGAACTCCCATATAATATTCTTCTGACTTCCAAAACTCCCATATTTTTCTTTCTTGTTATTCTCCTATCAGTCTTCATGTTACAGAAGATCTTTTATTTTCTTACTGGAATTTCTGTCATAATCAAAATTTTAATATTTTATCTCCCATTAATGATGGTTGTTACATTGTTCATCAAATATTCTTACACTCCAAATCTTCAAAATTCTCCCAACTAACTCTGTGTTTCAATCATATAACTCCATTTTTTATTTTCTTCCATCCAATATTATTCATGTGTCAGAATATCATTAATTTTCTTTCCAGAATCTATTTCTTCATCTTAAACCAAATTTTCACAAATCATTCACTTTTTACCATGTTGTTGTCCTATTAGACACTATTAAAATCAGGGCACATTTTCACTTATTTTCTTGTTCTTTCATAAAACCTTTCTTCAAAAGCGAGCAATGTACGTTTTCCAACGTAGTTCCCCAAGACAGATGTTCAATGTCGTAAAACGCATTAGATTCACATTTCCGAATGACTTTATATGGGCCATAATATTCATTTCCAGGATCTGTTAACTCGTAACCATGCGTTAATACAACTTTCTTGGCAACTAATTCTCCCACTTCAAATCCTCTACGGAGATCTTCTAATTTTTCTGTTCCACTGGTCATCTGTGAAACCTGTACTTCTTTCGTAATTTTGCTCATGTTTGTTCTTTTCTCCACACGGGACGAGGACTTCACACCTTCAGCAATTGTTACACATTTTTTAGTTGCAGATTCTTCCCTTGTTAGTATATTTATCATACTTTGCATTTTCTGGTCATGAAGTTTCTCCTGTTGATGACAACTATAACTTGATACGTTACACATTTTTTGCTTGTTTGTTCTCTTATTCTTTCTTCTCTGTTCCTGAGGCTGACTTTGATTATTTTTCCGCTTCACACTATCAAGTACAGTTTGATTCTTCTCAACATTCTTCTTCTGTGTTTCTACTTTGGTGTCTGTCTGTTTCTGATTATTCATCTTCACTCTATCTCCCCCCTCCACACTTTCTTTCTCTCCATCTTCGCCAATCTCTCTTAATCGCCGCAATCTGTCTTGTAATTCCTTTTCTTCTTCTTCAGATATCACAGGGAGTTCTATTTTACTGTCTGATTCTTTCTGTAATTTAATATAATTCTTAAAACTGATCTCTGGTGAGTAACCATGCTCTCTCAACTGACTCACTTCCCATACCATATATTCTTTAAATAACCTTTGGGTTTCTTCAGCACTAATGGCCTGGTTCTTTTCTATCAAGCATCCTTCTTTAGACTGACTTTCTGGTTCTTTCGTAGTTATTTTCTTCGGATCTTCTTCTTCAACGATTGATGTTTCTTCATCCAAAACTTCTCCATCCCACTTCTTCAAATGATAATGGTGGACATTCGGATAAATATGTCCACTTCTCTTGTTTTTTACATGGTAAAATAATCTTAATGGGTGAGCCTTTATGATTTGATATGGCCCATCATATTCTTTTTCACTTTCACTTTTAGTGACTCCAACTTCAACACATTCCTTCTTCACCCAATCTCCAATCTTGTAGGTCTTATAATTTCCATGATCCTTTATTATTTCCATAGCTTCTGCTGTTATTTCAGACTCGCCCAACTTCTCCTCCTCCACGGTCAATAACTGTCTTTTTTCTTCTACTTTCTTCGTGGGATCGATTAACTCGGTTTTGGAATTGTTAACCTGTTCAGGTCCTAACGATTCATCAGTCTCAATGGCATCCTCAAAAACATCTTCCTCATCTATGATTATATTTTCAGAATCCTCCACCTTATCTGTACTATTTGCGATGTTCCAGCACAGTTGTTCTAATTCTGTAGAGATTTCAACTTCTCCGTTCTTCCAGGCTTCCAATTTCGCACAGTTCATCATTAGATGACTTCCACCACAACACATACAACTTAAATTATGTTTCCTTTTCTGTTGTTCTTCATCATCCAAAGGTCTTTCTGATTCAATTTTATCTTCAAAAATCATGTCCTTTTGTATTTCCGTGTTTTTAATAACAGACTCCTTTTCTTTATGATCAGTAGGTAACTCTGATATGTGCACATTTACCTGGTCTTCAATGATGTTCACTTTTGATTCGTTTTCATTAACATCTCCTTTCATCTCTGTCCCCAATTCTTCCGCTGTGTTCTTATCTTCTTGTTTCTTATTAACTTCTTGCTTCTTATTAACTTCATAATCTATTCTTAAAGAATACTGAAATCGCTTGTCAAAACCTATTTCAGGTGGGACTGTTTCTGGTTTCACTTCTTCTGTCAATACAGTATCTGTATCTGCTGATTCCGTTGTTACATCGTTAGTGCTTCCTTCCTCCTTAACCATCCTTTCCCGATTCTGGCCCGCTTTAATCGCTATATCTTCATTCAAGGTTTCGCTCACCAATTTGGCTTCAATTTCTGCTTCTATTTCATCAACTTGTTGTCTTTCTCCGGTGTTAACCTTCATTGTTAAATCCAGCATTCTCTTTAACAACCCAATGACATCCCGAAACTCTTTACAGTTCTTCATAGCATGTTTTTCTTCACAATAAAAACAAATTATCTCAACTTTCCTTTCGAGAGTGTTCACTTGTACTTTTGTAGCTTGCTTACTTTCATCTCTCTGCCCTTCTTCCCGTCGGTGGCTCATAATTCTATTTCGTCTTTCACTCATTCTTATCTTGCAATCCCTAATCTGGTGCCCTTGTCTACCACAATAGAAACAACAATGCCACCTCCAAAAACAATTTTCTACATCATGATTCTGTTTTTTACAGTATTTACAACGTTGTTTTACTTGCTGTCTCTCGTCATAGATTCTATATCGGCAGCTTCCAATATGATGGCCTTCTTTATGGCAGTAAAAACAACGCTTAAATTTATGATAACATACATCCTCCGTATGTCCCATTCTCCTACAAAACCCACAAACTATGTTTTTCTTTTGATGTTCTGGTTTAGGATTTCTTTTTAATTCTTCCTCACACTTCCATATTCGATGTTTAGATGATCCACAATTGAAGCACCATCCGTTCTTTTTATTACACTTGGCTTCTAGATGACCCTCTCTTTTACAAAACAGACACCAGTTTAGCTTAACATCATTAACCTCTTTACTATTTTCTGTCTTTCTCTCTTCTCCAGTACAATCTTTCTTCAAATGTCCCGTTCTTCCACATTTAAAGCAGGAACCTTTTCTTGTATAACAATCTTTCTCAAGGTGTCCTCTTTTCTTGCAATATTCACAAAACTTTATCTTTACTTCTGTTGTCATCTCCTCTCCACCACTCGCTTTCTTCTTTATTTCTTCCATCTTCACCACTTCAAGCTTGTTATGGACACCCCCCTGCGCCATATTTGTCAACCTTAATAGGTGCTGCTAAATATTATAATGATGGACGTAATGGTCAAAACCTCAAAAGTATTATCTTTCATCAACAAAATGTGTAACTAAAACCTTACGGTGCTTTAAATTTATAAAACAAACCTTGTAGGTACTAAAAATTACAAGAAGTGTATAAGCGACATACATGGTATATAGCAAATCAGCAATTGTAAACAAGGTACTCTAAAAATTTTCCAAAATGGATGCTTAAGACTTTAACAGATTTTTGTCATTTATTTCTAAAACATTGATTTGTATGTGTGAGCTGCCATTCATGTGAAATCTTTTCTGTTTTAATTTTATTATAATGGATCTAATATCAGTAATTTACCAGTTATTATGAATCTCAGCAGTCAACAAACAGTTATTGCTTTTGAATTTACACTAAATAAATTACATTTCAGACATGGAAGTGAAATGAAATTTAGCTGAAAAATCACTCAGATTGCTAGTGTGTTCTCAGACTTGTTAGAAACTTAGGATATTTAGTTGTAAACTATAAAAATATTTCACTGAAAGATTGCTCAGCAAAATAATCTTTGAAGTGCTAAACAACTAAAAAAAGTATTCTTAACATTTCAGATATAAGCAAAAGAATATGTTCTTGAGGGTGAATTAAAACCATCAGACACTGACAATAGAAATAATCTGCCACCAGGGTTCAACTTTGTTAACCTTAATACAAATAAACAATAATAAAAGGCTTCTTTTAATGAGCCACTGTTTTACCATGGTTTCATACTGCCATACAAAGCTTTGTTTGGGCTTGGTTGAGAAAAATATAAATTTGACAATGGACAGAACTGTTGGACAAATGAGTTCAACTTATGAAAAGAACTGATCCGGACAGAGACTAGCAGAACTCGGGCTTATTAAAGTTAAGAATTGATAGAAAAACCTTTTCGTTTTCTTCTTTGGTGAAGTATGAATTTGGGATTTTATGATGAAATAACAATCAGTAACTCTGTCAGAAACTCATCTACTCTATGTTGCTTTTTAAAAATTTTTAATATGGCCATGTTTCATATCCAAAAAACTTCTAAACTCCAATCATTTGGATGTGACCAAACATATAATTGAATCTATTAATCCCTCTGGTTGGTGTGTTTCTCATTTATGTTATTTTAATAATATTATTTTATACATATTAGTTATTTTATGTCATTATAGTGTCTTATCTTTAGTTCTTATTATTATTTTATTAACTTAATAAACTTATGATACTTGTTTTACATTTTGCATTTTATATATTCTTTCTCTCTCAGACCTATTTGTTCCTGTGTTATAGAGTATTCCCACTTGTGCACTCATGTAGTGTTTGTCAGCTGTATTTTATTCATTACTCCCATTATCTTGATTCTTTTATTAATATTTTATTCTTAGCTTTAATAACTATTGAGCTCTTAGTTTTCTTGCTTTTATATAATCCTCTCAGATATATATATTATGAGAGTACAATCTACTTCCCATTCAATAGAATTATATATTAATCATCTTCCTTTTTATTCAATGCTCCAACTTTTATCATGTTTATTTAAATCTTCAGTACATTCCAAAGCATCTTATTGTGAATAAAATGGTTTATTCTATTTCTTTTATTATTTTTACTATCAAATCCAACGTAATAACATTCAATATGTAATTTTTCAGGAGGGCGATTATATTGGATCACTTTAAATCTTTTTTATCACAACTAAGATAAGATTGAATATTAATAGTAATACATTATTATTATTAAATATAATATTAATGTTGTTATTATTATTCTTATTAGTATTATTATTATTACATGTATTCTCCAGTGTATTCTTGTGTCCAATGTTACTTTCTTTTATTTATTTTATTCTCCTATTTTTTATTTAAATCGGTATACGTAATTAAATATACTTTGTTCTTTTATTTTCCTTGAAACTTTTTATTTTTTATCAGTCACTTAGTTTATTTTATTTTCGTGGATTTTTAAAGTTAACTTTTTATAGCGTTATTCATTTTTAATAGTAACTTAAATTTTATTTTATTTTCGTAAGCTTTATATAAATTATTTTTATCACGTTCTTTATTTTATTTATCTTCCTTCGATCTATTTTAATAAATTATGTCTTCCATTTATTTTTATTTCCTTCGTAAATATTATGGTTTCTTTTGATGGTATTTACAAATATGTCAACAACTCTTCAAAGACAAATCATCCAGGATATGTGGTTTAACAAAAGTCGAGTCTTATCTATAATATTGAAGAGTTATACTATGAATCTGGATTCTAGAACCAATTAGTTTTCTTGTTCTTAAAAAATCGATCTATTCACCTATAGATGACTGTTACTAAATAAACTTAAGTTGCAACCCTTAACTCGAGTCAACTTACAAGTCAGTTTCAATGTAATTTTGAATCAATTCAAACCACTTCAAAGTTTTAAAATATTTAATATACAACTTTCAAAAGTTTTTATTTTTTATTCAAGAATACGAATTAAACTTATCACTCAAAACATAAATATTTATTAGTTATGTACAATATCGAACTAAATATCTTATTTTAACGAACTATAATTAATATTTACAAGTAAGGTTTGCTGTTAAATACAATTCATATAATTTGCTTTAAAGTTCTTTAATACGGGGCAAATTATTACCATAACAAATGCATTAATATTTTTTAAGTTACTTCAAAACGCATTCTATTTACAATATAATAAAAGCTTTCAAATTTTAATCAAGCTTTTCAAAGTTTCAACTTATTTACAAAATATAACCTTATGGTTACTAAAAGCGTATCAAAACAACTATTCAAAATCGAGATCACAAAACAAGAATATTTTAATCTTATGATTACTACGAGAAATTTTAAGGAGAACTATCTAGACTGAAATCACCAACAAGACTCATTTAAACTTATGGCTATTACGAGCAATATCAAGAGAACTATTCAAGACGAAAACCCAATCAAGACTCTTGTATAACTTATGGCTATTACGAGCCAATTCAAAAAGAACTATCTAGGATCAAATCACAATCAAGACTCTTCTTCCACGTAAAAACTTCTGTAAACAAAGATGTTGATTCGTTCGTGAGTACGTTGTCTTCAGAAAATTCCAGAAGTCAATGACGTGGCATTCCGGAATCTGGCAAGGATGTCTTTCCATTTCTTATAGAAAATACTGCAATTTTATAATAATAAGAGATTAATATTATAATTCCACAAATAAAAAGTAATTTACAAATTAGCTAAATGATCTTTAAATCCTTCTTCGGCCTATAATTCAAATCATAAATTCTAATTTAGATCTAGTCAAAAATCTGGAAACTTCAGCATTCTTAGCATCTTTAGCATTTTGACACTTTCCAGCAACATGGCCTTCTCCGAATTACTCTACTAGCAACTTGTAAACAAAACTTATTCTATATATTATTCTAGGCCTAATTCGTGACTTCAAAATACGTATATGCCGAAATTTATAATTAACATCAATGTTACTCTAAAACAACATAGCACAATATAATTTTTTAATTAAACTGCATATGGTAAGTTCCAACTTTAAATATGATATAATATGACATAGGTCGAAATGACAAAACTTAGGTCCCTAACTCATGATTTCTACTCAACAAGCCCTATGTCAGGCTTCACCTAAAGGTAACTAAATATTCTTTTATGCCTATTTATCATAATCAAAGCAATTAATTGCACACAAAATCAATAATAGCCCAGCCATGTGCAAAACATTGTATATTTTTACCCTACTGGGCACTTTAACATAGGCTAGACCAGATTAGGCTAAGCTGAAAATAAATAAGAGATATTAAGGTATACCAAAATTGAAACCATACTTACTAATTAATAGATGATAAGGATGCCTACTACGACACTGCCTTACTCAAACGAACAACGATCTAGCCACGATGCGTTGCAGGCTTGGGTGTATTTTAGGTAATAAATTTGTTACCTAAAATTAGGTAGTTAGTTAGATCTGATACAGATAATTTTGTTAATAATTTTGTTTTGAGACTGTGCGATGATCTAATCTTTGTACCTATCTTTACCCCTCGGAAAATCCCATTTTACCCCTTTGGGGGTAATTACCCCCAGGTTGGGAATCGCTGGTTTAACCTCTCTCTCTTATATATATATATATATATGTATTTATATATATATATATATATATATATATATATATATATACTGCTGCTAGCATCTTTGCTTATGCCATAGCCTTATATGCTGCCTGCTGCTCTCTGCTCTGCTCACTATATATGAGGTGAAGTGTGGAGTCCAGGTCAAATGTATTTCTTAATATTAGTTTCACAATGTGACCCAAAACCTAGAGGCGATTCTTATTCTAAATAGACAAAGAATGGTACATTCAGTTATTAATATTTACTGCAGATGTATATTATTTTTGTTTTTTCATTATTTACTCTTGGTTTTATATGGGTTTACTAAAGCAGTTTTTCTTTCTTACAGTAGACATTCCCCTGTATTTGTAAATTATAATCCTAATTATAAATTTAGCAACACAGTTCAAAAAGTTTATAAAGCCTAACGAAAGATACTTACTAAAGTATAAATGATGTTAATTCCATGAAATCATTAATGTCGATGTACCCATGAATTTAAGGAACAACACTTATACATTAAGATCCAATTCTCCCAGGTATGTAAATCATGTTTGAACTTCTAAGTCACATTTATTTACCCAAAGTTAGTAATGTTATTCACCATTATTCCCCTTTTGACTTTTGATTACAGTCCCTTCCAAGGTTGATTTTCATCAAGAGCGTCCCCTCTCGACGCATATTCCACAAGACCCCTCACAGACGTACTTATCGTTAGGGTAAGATCGTTTAATTTAATATAATAGTACCTTAATTTAATTTCAATATCTTAATATCTTAAAATTCACTTAAATCACAAATCTAATTATTTCCTGTAATCTTTTTACAGGGTCTTTATTTTTGATTCTTAATTTTGGGGTCTTGATCTTCACTCAAGACATTTTTTATTTTTGGGACACAACTCTAAAAGTTGGGCCAAGCCACCCTCCAGAAGTTTTTGTTTTGGATCTTAATTCTAAGACATCCCCCCACATTTAGATTGGACAAGATCCGTCTCAGTTTTAATTTCTGGTCAATTCTTGACCTTGTGATGAACTTCCACTAGAAGTTTTGTTCCTGAATCCCATCTTGGTTGTGGAACAAGTTCTCCACCAGCTCAGTCCTAATTATAGAAACTCTTAAGTTTTTACCTAGATTTAGTCAAAAATCCCCCCTTCTCATTTTGACTAAGCCCCGTGTTTACATTGAGATTATTCCACCATTAAATACATTTTTGTATCTGGAATCTTCTCAACCACACCCTAATAAAGTAATTATTTAATTATTTGCGGTTTTAGGTTTAAGGAAAATTATAAACATAAGCAGGTACTCCATAAACATACTGGAGTCTGATCTGCTTCATCTATCCTAGCTATCCCTTTACTTATCCCGGATAACTGGTGAATGTATTAACATTACCTCTACTACTTGTGAAAGTATATATGGATTAATAAATCTATCTTTTACTTCTTTTTCATTCTCCCCTTCTACTTTTTCAACTATAAGTGATCTACCTTTAGCCACAAACCAGGAGCATTTGGAACAAGCGGGTGGTCCCTTTTTCCTGTATCCTGCCATTAGAATAAAGCCCGATTAGCTTTTCTACATATCTCCTCCAGGTAGATATTACTTAATTTCTTTTTACTTTTCTCACTGTTCTTTTATATTAAGTCAGATAATATTAATTACTTTTCTTCTGGAGGTCAAGTGACCCTAATATCTCATGCCCTCGTCACTTGGTCTCCACCACATAAATACCAGAAAATAAAAAGTGGCGCCCGAACAGGGACCATCTGTCTTGTTCGGTGCTTTGCCTTGCCACTGGATTGTGATTTTAGATCACTTCGCCAATTGTCAAACCTCACAAAACAGTATAATTAAAGACATTATCCCTATAATTCTATAATACTGTCTTAATATTCTTTATCATATACTTAAACATTCTTTCTTAAGCTTGAATGAGAGTGAAAGGAATGTATAAAGAGCTCCTTATTTTATGACTCAAATTTTATATTAATGAAATTTACTGAATGAATTATTACTTTATTATAGTAATAATCGAAAAACTGTAACTATCGAGAAACTGTAACTTAATAAAGTTCCTTAAAAATCCTAACAAAATGGTTGATCAAATAGATGCATCAACTGAGTCTGAGTCTCCAGAGATCCCTACCACTAATTTGATTGATTTTCCCATCCATGAGGAAACTCTTTTAGATTCAAATAGGGATTTACTCACCTTTAACCATAATTCTCAAAAACATTGTTATCCCCACAGTATCGATTCCCAAAATGGTCGTCACCCATCACAATATTCACAGAACTTACATGGTCCTAAACCATCACATCATTCTTCTTACAATATTGAGGATTCACATTGTTTAAATCCTCCATACCTACCACCTAAGTCAAAGTCGTACCCACGTAACACTAAGCATAATTTCCCAGTGTACCAAAATTCTTACTCAAGAACGAAAACAAACACCGATATGTACTCAGGCCCCATCATAAAACAAAAAATCGATAAGATGGAAGAAAGCATCTTACACTTGAATTCCTTACTCAAGAATTCACATAATCTTAAAGGGGTAGACCCTGGTACATATACACTAGATAATGGTACAAATTTCTTAACTTATTTAATGGATTTTGAAGCTTACTGCCAACTTCATTATCCCACAGCCTATCACAAATGGTTAAATTTACTTGGCAGACAACTTGACGGTCACTTCCTTAATGTCTATCGTCTTGTCACCAAGGATGATAGAGATTATTTCTCTGTTCGAGAGACCCTCATCCAATGGTATGAGGAGGAAGAGAGAAAAAGGAAGGAATCCCTATTGCATACATTTCAATCTGCCCGCCGTTACAAAAATGAGAGTATTCGTTTGTTTGCCTACAGACTAGAACGTCTCTGGCTAGTCATGCTCATCATGGTCTAGACATGAGTGGACACGAATCTCTCCGAACTACATTTTTATGTAGCCTTCCCCCAAACATAGAACAAGGTGTTAGAGAGTACATAAAAATGTACGAACTCAATAAGAACTGGCGTACACCCTGGTCAGACATCGTGGGGTATGCTGAATTCCTATACACCCATAACAAAGATTTCTCAAATTTCCATTTACCATATCCCGCCAGACGATCAGAACTCAGTAAGAAACTCAATACTAATTTCCCACTCCTCTCCCGCTTCTAAGGTTCCGATCATACAACTTCCTAACAAGTCACATTCTCTTCCAAGAACAGTAAACGCTATCCAAACTCCTTCTTTAAACAAATCGCGTGGGGTTCGTCCGACACTAATTCGCGATCTTTTCTCGTATTAAAATTCCCACATGAAAAATAATCGAGCTTTACTCTAAAAGGACCTAACTAGATTCTGTTTGACCGGTGCGTAAGAACGACACCTTGTCTGTGATTGTTTTTTGCCATAAAATCGGTCATCAGATGCGTGAATGCTACAAATATTTGGAAATTTGTAGCTACTGCAAAAAGAAAGGTCACGTAATAGCTGACTGCAGAACACGTAAATCTGTTCCAACATCTTTCCCACAGAAAGTTCGCAAGGGCGTTTTGTCCCTTTTTGCGGAAGGTCCTCCCGGGGATGAAGTGGTCTCAACCCTCACCTCAACAAACACCGACTAGCCAGACTCTCCGAACACTCATACTTCTAAGTTTTCCACTACTTCTAATTCTCCTACTTCCACTGAACATACTACTAAGAATGTATATTACGGAAAATCTCTTCCCAAAACGGAACAAAGTACACGTCCACGGAACGAATGTCTGTTGTCCCCTAGTCATTCACACTCTCAGGATACCAATTCCGACTTGCCTAAACAGTATTTACCTAATACTAATGTACCTAACCCTTGTGTACCTAACACTAATTTACCTAACCAAGGTTTACCGACTACTACTTTGCCAAACTCTTGTGTACCTAACACTAATTTACCTAACTCTTGTGTACCTAATCCTAATTTAGCTAACCTAAGTTTGCCAAAACCATATAGTCCTTCTTTACCAAAGTTAAATGCACCAGTTGTAAGTAATCCACCTGTGGAAGAAAAGCCTAACACCGATTTCTCATTCTGTTTCCCATTCATGAACATGGAATCATTCACTTACAATTCACAACCCAAAGAAACGTCTTCTTCCTTAATTTCTGACCACAGAAACACTGAAACACCCACACTTCCTGTAACTTTAAGTGAAACTACTACAGATTTACACAGTCATGTACGCACTGTAGCTGTCAATTGCACACGTTTCACCACAAATCAGTTAACAATATCAGTAGCTTTCGAAAAAAATAGCCTTCAATTCAAAAATTGTATTGTTGACACTGGTGCCAGTATTAGCTTAATTAGCTATGAGGCCATTCCCCAACAACTTAAACACTTTATAAAACCTTCCAAGGACATCGGAATAAATGCCATCAGCGGCTTAACACATGAACACACTGTCCCTGTAGATTCATACATAGATATTCCATTACACTTCTTTGATAGTACTTATTCTACTACCCCTATCAATTTCTTAATCATACCCGGAGAAATGATGCTAACTCCAGTGGTATTGGGAGCGACAGCCCTAAAAGAAAATCATTTACTTCCCGATTTAACAATGCGTAGATTAATCAAACGACTCGGCAACAAATTTGATTGCATAACCAAGGATATGAGTCGGTCTCACACCAATAATGGTCAGAAAATTCCTTTAATTACCTACCCCATGACAAAGATAAATTAACGCAAAAACTGCGTTGTATTCTTAAGTCAAGATATAAATGTTCTCATTTTACGGTATATATAAAAGGAAAGAAAATATATAGTATGTCTATCCCCTTCTTAAAGGAGAAATTATATAGCCATTATAGCCATACATATATTTTCCTCCAACCTTGACTCATGGTCATGATTAATGACGATGTTGCAAGGGAGTAGGAGGAGGCCAGTTTCATATTTCAGATGATGTCTCTGGATGCCAATGCAGCAGTCATCCGACGGTTTCCATCCGAAGTTTTCAAAACAACCGAAGACATCGGTGGTAATGTACTAAAAAAATGTAAGGTACTCTTTTCAGTTTTGTATTAAGATGTTGTCTTATCTAATTGCTCATAAGCAAAAATAAAATTTCCCAAAATAAATTCCCAATTTACTTTTGGGGATTGCAATATTTCTAATGTGTGGTTGGTTATATAGACCGAGTATCATAAAAATTCTACTTTTAAGTAATGTTATGTATAACCATAAACTTATTATCTAAAAGATAATCTTGCCAGCTGTATTTACTAAAAATCTATTTATTAATTCAGCAAGGGGTACAATATTTTTTGCATTTCCCATCCCATCTCCTAAGAAGGTCCATTACTTTCTACTTCTCTACTCGTCTTACTGTATCTTGTTCTAAATGTGTTCCAATTAACTTGTATGGTTTTGTAAGGTATAACTTGACTAATAGTAGAACCACAGATCTAATTATTCATGTTTCTAATGGTTTTGAGGTGTTTAAGGCATTTAGACACCTGAATCCCAATATACCGAATCACCCTCTATCTCTACCACTGAGTTTATGCTCTGTCATTTATTATGCCTTCGAAAGTAAGGTGGGGTTTTTAAGCTTAGTGGGGAAGAGTGTAAGGGTGAGTGTGGAGTCCAGGTCAAATGTATTTCTTAATATTAGTTTCACAATGTGACCAAAACCTAGAATGGAATTCTTATTCTAAATAGAATAAGATAGTACATTCAGTTATTAATGTTTACTGCAGATGTATATTATTTTTTGTTTTTTCATTATTTACTCTTGGTTTTTATATGGGTTTACTAAAGCAGTTTTTCTTTCTTACAGTAGACATTCCC
>JABUQX010138577.1:0-5000 GCA_015478945.1 Trachelipus rathkii
TTCTCATTAACGGTGCCCCACCTTTGTATATATATATATATATATATATATATATATATATATATATATATATATATATATATATATATATATATATATATATATATATATATATATATATATATATATATATATATATATATATATATATATATATATATATATATATATAATATATATATATATATATAAAAATATATATATAAACCACATTAAAATATAAATTAAAAAGTCTCTGTTCAAAAATCCATGTGCGAAATTATTAGCGCACAATTTTAAGGTATTTGAAGAATAGAAAACGAGAGCGAGAGAGCAGCGTGAAATAACACTGAACGAACGGAATATAGGGAGTTCAAATTTTTAGCGCACATGAAAAGCTTCCTTTTTGATACGGTAACTACTGTATAAAATAGGCTATTTGGAAGTTTAAGAGCATTTAATTTTTTAATATTTTATTGAATAATTGTGTACAAAACTATCTTCATTTAAACAGATATTCCCTTATATCTAAAGTGTAATTAAAAAAAGTAAGTAGCTTTTTTAGTGTGTGCGGCACACACCAAATCATATAGGGAAAAAGAATCACTCATATATATATATATATATATATATATATATATATATATATATATATATATATATATATATATATATATATATATATATATATATATATATATATATATATATATATATATATCCATATATATAAATTTATATATATATATATATATATATATATAATATATATATATATATATATATATATATATATATATAATACTAATATATATAATATATATATATATATATATTAGTGACGCAGGTATCCTGTATTAAATACGGATGTTGCGGATATATAAAATATTGAAAGTTATTAATTTGTTTTCTAGTGTTTGATTAATTTCTTGGATAGTGCGAATAAATTTGTTATTTTTATTTCATTTTATATATATATATATATAATAATAATATATAATATATTTTTATATATATATATATATATATATATATATATATATATATATATATATATATATATATATATATATATATATATATATATATATATATATAAGAATAAAATATATATATATACATATATAACACAAATTATTTATATATATATAAATATATATATATAATAAGTAGAAGAGCATAATGTACGTCGAAACCAAATCATCAGCGTACAATAAGCAGGGCACCCTCCACTCTCTTCCATTTTCCATCAGTCTAATACTTTCCCTTAACACCCCTATCCATACACAAATTAACTAGCCAAGGAGACATGAAACATCCCTGCATCACTTCACTATTAATATTAAACCTTTCACTTTCAACTTCATTTATTCTTACACACGCTTCACTTTCGACATACATACTCTTGATTTCATTCAGAAGCCTACCACCAACACCATATATCACTAACACATGTCACATACCTTCCCTATTAGTTTTTTCAAAACGCCTGTTGCAAGTCCATAAAAAACTCAGTAAAATTTATTCTTCTTTCATATTTTCTTAATCATTTTGTTTCAATGTGAAGATTTGATCTAATGATCTCTACCACTTCTAAATGCATTTTGTTCTTTGCTAATCAGTCTCTCAGTCACTCGAAAGTCGAAGCACTCTTTCGAACAAAATACCAGCATATATATTTGGCACTACACTCAATAAACTAATTTCCCTTTAGTTCCTACAGTTCCCTTTATCCATATCCAGTCAATCACAATGTCGCCTTCATTCTTAATCATTTCACTGGTAATTCCATCTATGCAAATTCCATCTGATCCTCCTTCCAAACTGATCATCTGCCTCTTTTCTCTTCCTACGCATGCAAATTTTAGTCTTCTTTTTTCCACAATATATATTTTCATATACCCTTCCTTGAGACCTCACCATTGGCCTTCTTTGATTCAACCACTCATCTTTTTAACTTTTAATCGCTTGCATCGCCTCTTCATTCCACCACTCACTATTGAGATTCTTACCTAGTACTTTAACACATACACATACTTCTCTTGCACTACTAATAAAGGCGTCCTTCATTTGCTTCCAGATTTTTTCAGTTTCATCTTGTTCACATTCAACTGATTTATTTGTAAGTGCTCTAACATACTTTTTTTATATATAAAACTGCTCACTTAACTTCTCACTCTAAATTCTCCCCACTTCTTTCCTTATCCTTTTCCTCTCCATCCATGCCACCCACTAACTTAATCTTACATGAAACAATATAATGACAAGTTTATGCAATCCCATTTTCAATCACCTATCCAACCATTTAAGTTGCCCAACATAATCACTTCGAAGCCCCTCCCACTCACTCCATCAAAACATCATTCAGATTATCAAAGAAAATCTCACTTAACTATCAAGCTCAGATGGACCATATGTTAGAACCACACATACCTTAACCTTTTCAAACTTAAATTTAACTATTTGAATTCTAGTACTCACACAAACAAAATCCACCATAGCGCTCTGCTGCCACAGGTCACTCATCAGAATCTTCTCCTTCTCTCTCTCCATTTATCTCCACTCCAAGAACAAACATTTAACCCCACATCACTCGTCTTTACCACTTCCTTTCATCTTTGTCACAGCAAGCTAATCATGTTTACCCTTTCTAAATCAATCATCTCTCTCTCCTCTTCTCTTCCTTGTTTATTTTTCAAGCATTTCAGTACTTAGATGATTATACAATTCTGCAAAGAAGATATAGGTCACTTACAGCGATCACGACCAGGTCCGAGGCATGCACAAGCATTCCTAGGGTATAAATAAGTGGAAGTGGGTCCCGAACCCAACTACCACTGTCCCTTTAGTAGTCTCCTACGACAGGCAGAACATACACTGTGTGGGAACTCTTTTTTTCCATACACACAGGGATATATGAAAAAAGGTGTTGTCTGTAATAGTAATAGTGTTTTATGGTCTGTGTGTATGGAGGAAGTCTACTCATGTGCATGACGAGTTTAAATATGAAAAGGCACAAGAGGGTGAATGAACCATTGAGTACCCTGAGTGTCATAGGATGTACCCTATACCCCAAATGCCCAATGGGAGAATCTCATAGCTTCGATAGCGCTACTTCTCTCTCTCTCTCTCTCTCTCTCTCTATATATATATATATATATATATATATATATATATATATATATATATATATATATATATATATACTACCTATATATATATATATGCTACTATATATTCTGCTATAACATATATATATACTACTGGAAAATTAATGCACCACAAGCAGGGTTGTGAGTCTGAGTCGCAGATCGGGGGTCGGTAATTTTGAAGAGGGTGGAGTCGGAGTCTGAGTTGAGTCGGTAATTTTTGAAGAGGGGTGGAGTCGGATTCGGAGTCAGAGAAGGAGTCTGAGGTCGGAGTCGAAGTCGGTAACTTTCAAGATAGTAAAGTTGGAGCAGAAAATTTTGAACTGACCAAGTTGTGAATTGTGACTTGTGGGTAAATCCGCCATACAAGTTCTCCTGACTTGCGACTTCCTAATCCAGGAAATGCAATCGCAAGTTCGAAGTTTTTAACTATGCTGCTATGTTTCAATTTGGACATTATTCTAATAAATTCAACCTTCAACCTTGTACCATCTGTATTAAGATGTTGAAGAAATAAAAACTCCATGGTACGAAGAGAAATTTATCTCATTGACAGTGATATTCTGTTTATATTGATCCTATCTACAGAGTAAAGCCTAACTGAAGATTAACAGCAAAAGCTAAATCTGCACTTTACAACGTGGTCATTTGTATTAAAGGGTTGCAGGAAGTTCAAGAAGAAAAGAATACATCTGAACATATTGTAAGTGATGAAACTACAACTATCCCCATTACTACCTTCTCAAGTCATTTTTCAGAAAGCTCAGAAGATGAGTATAAAAAGCTTCTAGATATTGAAGAGCTTAGTCGAAAGCGTCGACTGCTCTACCTCCAAAGCAAATTAGCGTTGAACGGCTTTTTCTGCTCTTCGCATTATAAAATCAGACCTAAGAGGAAAAATGAAGGAGGACCTGGCAGATTTCTATTTTTAAGAACTAATTCATTCAATGAGTAGATGACACTAGATGTAAGTTCATGTAACTAAGTAATGTAGCAGTTTATATATATATATATATATATATATATATATATATATATATTTATGGGTTCTGTTTAGATATGTTGATATAGTAATTATATTTTGCATTGTTTCAACAATAAGAATATAGGGATATATAATAATAATAATAATATATGTAACAGTAATACTTTTGATATATGACCTATAATATAATAACTATATATAATATATAATAATAATAATAACAACTATAATAATATCTATAAATAATTATAATAACAATAATAATAATAATGTAATTAATAATATAATAATAATAATATAATAATATATATATATTTAATAATAATGTAATAATATATATATATATAATAATATAATAATAATAATAATAACACACCAACTCATATATAATAATATATCTCTATAACATATGTATCATATAATAATAATATATGTATGTATGAAACGTGGACTCGAAAGATGCTATCTGCAGCGGAATAAAACATTTACTCTAGAAATAATATGTAAGAATTTATATGTATCATTTTAAAGTATATTAATATAAATCGATTAATACATTTCGATATCATATGCACATCTCTCCTCTATCTATATTTACTTTGAACTTCAAAAAATACTTCTCTACCGTGAAAACAAAAACATACTTTCAATTCTACAGAAGAAAGCCTAAGAACTGGCTTTAATGAGTGTTCATCGTAGCTTCACAATATAAATGAAGGAAGTTATCAATCATTTTGTTGTTAAGAGATAAAATTAAGAATTTTTTATATGAAGAAAATTATATCTTTTTATTTTTATTTTCAAATTACTATTAATATTACATTACTATCAATGTTATATTTGCTTCGGGCTTTAGCCCCCCCCAAAAAATGGACATAAAACTTTTA
>JABUQX010138577.1:10000-22689 GCA_015478945.1 Trachelipus rathkii
TTTTCCAGTGATAAACTATAACTTTGAGAACTAGGAAAGAAACTGTTTTGTGGGTGAATACGTTGAATCCCCAGGAACGATGAATTCAGACAATCTCAGCATTTGTTGCTGACAGATATCAAAGTTGGATCAGTTCTGAACTCATGAGATAAATAAACGGAACAATTTTAATGTATGTTGGTTAATAAAGGTGCAAGCTATTAATTGGCGAATCATTATGCTGAGAATTTATTAACACTAAAACAGACAACCTTGCTAACCTTACCGGAGTCGACGTGCGGTAGATGACTCGTTCCTATAATTACCTACAGTTACCTTTAACTAATATAACCCTATCTGCCTCCAAATTCCATAGACTATTTCCAATCTGGTCGATCGAAGAAATTAGCTAAATTCATTTCATATGTGATGTCAAATGATTGATGAAGAAGACACCCATTCATTTCGCACAGTCAAAAACTGAAGTATCTAACATACACTAAAATTCACATATTGGAATACTACGTAATATGTAATACGATTATATATTTGTTTTAACTATAATTTTAATGATAACTATAATGATAATGAGTTTAAATCGTTTTAAATATTATATAGTAGATTTAATAGATGCTCTCTTAATTTTACGGCCTAAATACTTTAGACGTCGTAACAAATAGATGTAGAAAGTTAAATATTCTTTGATGATATAGAGGGGATAGTATTCAAAGGATCACTGAGAGGTACAAGACTGATTTATAGCGAAGATGTAAAAAACTGAAGTATGTAATCACAGGTCAAACACTAAGAAGTATCACACAAAAGAGGTCACAACATTGACCCTCTGTTAACTTTTATTTGCAACTTTCAAGTCGCTATGATCATGATTTAACTCCAATCCTCAGAGCTATTCTTAGAACCTCTCAGTATTTCGAGTGGGTCCTGATTATAGAAGGTGATCCGAATTTCAGGCTGTCATTACGATCATCAGTAGTAGACGTAGTCTACGAATAAGAACTATTGTAGATTAGGACGCGTATTCGATGAGTCCATTTCGATCAAAAGAATATCGGTACATGAATGACAAAAAAACACGTGTTATCTCTCTTGCAAGATAGAGTTGATTGGCATATCACCTTAAGAGACATTCTGTTTAGATCATAAAATGGAATATGGCTTAGTCACTCGGTAAAAAGTTAAAAAGGTTTTTACTTACATGTTTAGAGAGACCTGAGAATACTACTAGATAGTCGTATGAATTACAAGAAAGAGTAAATCACTTCTTGAGCTGATCGAACCTCGGCAAGGCGCTCTATCACATGCAAAAGACGATTTATCTAGGCTTACAGTATTATTATTTTTCCACTAAATTGTAAGCTCTCCCCAGGTCTAAAGAGAAGTTACAATCAAGATATTCCTCTATCGTTAGTAATGGCTATACCCAATTTTTCATTAATTCATTCATATTATAATTATAGACACTTCATTTTAAGTGTGATGTGAAGGAACATATCACAACACAGAGTGGCATAAAACTTCGACCACTGTCATTCTGAAGTGCCTTCCAGTATTGTGTACAGTTGACAATCGAGAATGTGAGAATCTTTCATAGTATAAATGACGGAAGGGATGGTAACAAAAGAAAAAATAGAATTAATCAAAATCATGCATCATCGTTCATATATCTTCATTCTGTAGTGGATTACATTGTTCTGGACAGCGCGAGAGTCTAACATTCCTCTCTCAGATTATAAGAGCGATTGATGAATCAGGAGTGTTGCACTAGAAAGTTATAGTACGCCTTTGACAAAGGAGAGAGAGTATACGCTAGAAGTATCTTTCGAGGACCTATCATTATGAGTGTGAAAAAACCATTATTGCGAAAAGGGAAGAAAATGAGGTAAATCAATTTACCGATATCTAGATTTCTAGACTTCTCAGTATGACACAGTATGAGTCTCTCGAGGTACTACTACTCCTATTATAAATAATTTAAAAAAACGTAAGATGCTAGCACCGTTAACTAGAGTAAAAAAGTGATACAAGAAGTCGAGTGACGTTGCGAGTCATAGCATAATTTCAACAAGTTTAGACATTGTATATTACCCTGTGGATTTCAATTCATACTGTGATGAACAACCATATTCATATTGTGGTTGGCTCGTGAATCTTTCGATTCAGAAAGTAAGTTGGATGATAGTCAAAGGCCACTTTATTGCTTCTGACAATCGAATGTAGAATGACCGAAACTGTGACATAAGAACCAGGTATTGAGTGCGGTTCAAATCACAAAATGACAATATGTTAGGAGATACTAACAGAGACAGTAGATCTGTTTCATTTCCCTCCGTGATGAAAGATTCCGAATAGCGGCTTGTGAGCTTCTTCGATATAGGAGAATTTGTTCTCACATTAGTGTCGGCAAATAAGAAAAGTCTGAATACCAGGCAATTAATAATTTCTAGGACCGATACTTGAGAGTACGTACACAAGAAGGTACATTGAATTCACTGATCTATTTTTTCAATCTGTGCTTTCCTACATCACATGTAGCTAAAAATCAGCTATGTTCATAATTTATAAGATTAAAGACTGTTTGAGAACACACACCCAGATAAAATAAAGTTACAAACGAGTCCAGCACAACATTGGGAACTGATAATAATGTACCCAAAATTTATCCCTAGTTTTTCTATCGGTAGTACGGATATTGAGTAAGACACACACAATATTTTAGCAAACATGTGTACCTATCGTACGGCTCCACTAGCCACGATACTATGCCATGAGATAACTACTAATGTACAGAGATTTTAAGATTCGTTAACTGAAAACGAGTTTTGGTGACAGATAAGAAATGACAACAGTAGCAATATACAAGATCACTCTTGTCTAGTTGTATCCGTGAATCTAGTCGGTGTACCACAATAGATCTAGGCGCACTTTCTCAGAGTCAAATATCTGAGAGAGATTGTATAGTGCCTCGTCCTCAACATCGTAAAACGCTTTTAAGTAAGTGTGTGTATACTTAATTTTCAGGAAATGACTATCTTGAGCCTCGTAATGCTAAAAGAGGAAGATTTCGTATTAAATCCGGATATGTTCGGCATCATCTTCTCTCAGACCGTTTGTGACTATCGTCCAGATACTCTTGTCACATTAAATATCTATAAAAATATCTGGTGTGTCCGAATTGTAGGCCCATATAAGACACATTCAACTAAAGATTCGAACAATATGAGAGACTACCGCATTAAGTGTTATTCAAGTATGCTATACTCAACAAATCGATCATGTGAGCCACTTTAAAGGAATCATGATTCTTGAATGAACACCATATTCTGCTAATGTTGTGTGATAGTACTCATCATATCAACTAGTCACGTGCATGCATCACCGCAGCATAGTTGCAGCATAGCAACCTTCCGGCACGTAGAGCTAGAATTCCAGCAAAACAAAAGAACAGCATCATACTAGACACTCTAGCATTACAACTCCTACGTGGCGGAGTTCTGTAGAAACTAATTTAATTTTGAGTGCAAATCTAAGAGATATTGTCTTCAGCCACACTAACCCATGCTTCTATAGAAATTATCAGAATAGTTTTTTATATGAATTAAATTATCTCACACTGCATGCATACGTTACGAGATAGTCGATTACAAATATTACAAAGGCTTTAATCTCAACTATGCTATCGAATAATGTTAGACAATCAATTTCAAGTTAAAAGTCAAATAGAGTAGTCACGCATTTATTATTTCTAGTAGATTATTTTTAACACAACGGTTAGAGCATAGAAGGAAATAATTTGTAAGGCACTCTAAG
This sequence comes from Trachelipus rathkii, assembly GCA_015478945.1. Taxonomy (NCBI): domain Eukaryota; kingdom Metazoa; phylum Arthropoda; class Malacostraca; order Isopoda; family Trachelipodidae; genus Trachelipus; species Trachelipus rathkii. Next base: position 13,808 of record JABUQX010138577.1, read on the forward strand.
GTAAACAAGTGTAGAGAGAGTCCTGAAAGATATGAAATATTCGTTGCTTTGTATACCAAAGCTAAAGTGAAATGAACATTTTTCCATACTGTACATACAAAGATAAATTTGAGACTTACATATTCTAGGAGTCGTCGGTCCCACGCCATTTTCGATCACAACAGTACATCACTTAGTACAACACATCATTGTATGTCATTATGCTGACATAAATTTTAGGACGAACTATGGCGTTAAGTGTCGAGAGACAATTAAAAGATGACGTAAGATCATGGTATATAACGAGTCAGGGTGATATACTTGACTTTCTTTCTATGATGGAGTGTATTATCGAGCGGAAACTTTAGTGCTCTGTGAGACATATTGATATAATGTATTGTATGCAAACAGCCTGCAATAGAAAATCTGTTACACGAGTAGTATTAGTATAAGTTTTCATGAGACTATAGACCGCCCTTACTGAGTGAGATACGACAAAAATAGAATAATTTAGTTTTAAACTTGAGTTGAGTATTTCTCAAATTATGATTATAACTAGAGCGAGTACAAATAATTCTTATTACCTTACTTAGAACATAACACTGGGCTGTCGAGTATTATTTAAAAATTTAATCAGGAGTAAAATAGTGACAGTTCAAAGAAAAGAAATTGCGATGGAATATATATATTAAGAGAGGTAGAACAATAAATTCAAATTTCTATTCAATTTGCATCAAATAATAATAATTCTCCTCAATAATCTTTAGATCAATAAATGTTTATTTCAATAATATGAGAAAATTCACTGTCTTCTACAATTCATGTATGTTTCACATAATCTAACTCTCGGACTTAACTCGTGCATGTCACTTGCAAAAAATAGATATATGCCAGACATGTTGTTTCTTTTTACGATTACTGTAACTTATTCTGTGCGGAAATCTCAAAAGATTGAGATATGGCGCCCATGGCCAAGAGAGCAGTGAGCAAACGACGCGTGAAGCGTGGCCTGGATAATTTGGGTTTCAAGACTTCTTTTTTATAACTTTTAGAAAGTACATATTTTTCAGAGATTGAAGAGAAATTTTAAGTACCAGATTATATTGAGAGTGATTCTAAGGATTTTTCATTATCAAAATAGTCAGGTCGGCTGTCAAGTAATATAATATCGGATCAGGCAATCACGTGTATCTCAGCAAAAACGACTGATCGCGCGTCGAGATCAGAGATAATAGTAGTCCACGGAATCGAGATAGCGCGTCGAAGCACTGGAGCACGCGAAGTTATGATTTCTTAATTTAAGATACAATTTTTCATATCAAGTATTTATGTCGAACAATCATTATTTTCACGATAGAGTGGCAACTTTTAAGACAGCATACTAGCTTCTTATCGAGAGCTGAGTCAGCAAGTCACACATTTCAAGAAGTACGTACTCACTGCTGTGAAGCCGTGAGGAACAACCCAAATCTGAATAGAGATATAAATGTACTTGTTGTATTATATACTCTTGATATGGTTTAGCTATTTGATATAACACTTCTGTGGATGCACAGTTAAAAAGTTGATACGTAGTGCGAACCTCAGAGTAAAGTACGTATAAATAGTACAAGGTTTTAAACTTAATTTTCAGGACCTACTTTGAGTCGTCAAAAAAGTAATAAATACTGAGTATTTAAGGTCAGTACCGACACTATTTCAGATAGTGAAGTTCGCACTCAGTCGTGAACTGCTGTAGCGTAAGAGTGTAGCTGTGTGAATATAGACTGTTGCCGAATTTTTTTAAAAATATTTTTTTAGGTGCCAACAGTAATAATATGACAGAATTGATAGAGGCATGTCACACAACGTGTATCGTCAATATAGTGCAGAAACCTTAGTTGCCTACTCGATCCATATCTCATGTAGTCAGTTGAAATCAGATTGGAGCCGATCATGAGTATAGGTATGGTACTTTTTCATGTTTTTGGTTATAGAAAAAATTTTTTAGATGAAAATTTGTTTGTCTTACATCCAGAAGACGGTTGCTAAGACACGATATTACAAAATAGTGCTGGAACGTACTCTAAGTGCGGTCTTTACAACACGGATACAAAGAGTAGAATATCGAAGAACCGAGATCGTAGAGTTTGGTAACCTTGATTGTAAGTTAGAGTCTCGATCTGCGAGAGTCATAAGCGATTATACTAATGATTCATGATATTAAATAGCACAGAAAAGGATTTTGCCTTTTAGATATGAACACACATCAATGTACCCAGACGTTAAAAGGGTTTTAATTTCGACTTTTCTAGGAAACCACTACTTTGAAGTTCGTTTATCTAACAAAAGTTGAGAGTGACAGACTACCTGTTATGTTGATACTCTTCAATAACGGGATACCGTAAGTTACGTACGAGGAGCGGATCTCTGAGTAGAGCCTTAAGTATTGAGACATAACTGTTGCCTATGATTTTTTTTCAACAAAAGGTTAAATTTTTTTAGTAAGTAAATTACTAAAGCCGAAACAACGGTCATATCTGAACAATTTCAATATCTTGAATATGTTATCATATCTCTATCATTAATATCGTGGACCGAGAATCTCACGGGTATGGTACTTTTCTCAGAAGAAGTATCACTCTGAGAGAACTACACATGATTATTTATGATGTAAGATAGTACGCGAGAAGACAATTACTATCTAAGATTACTTGTAAATCACGAAATAACGCGTATATGCAAGTAATGAGAAACGAAACTCTTGTATCCGTCTTTCATACGTACCTGAAAGTCGTAGACCATGTGCGTAAGCCAGAATGTAAGTTGTTAGCTCCCTCATGTACAAGAGACATAAAGAATATTATGTGGTACGAGTGATTTATACCAAGTGATACTTTACACAGTTATATCATCAGCTAACATAAGACGATGTAATATATTTTCAAAATAGTTACTGAAAACTGAAATTACTTTCTGAAAGATTTTCATTATGAAAAATTTAAAAAAAAAACAGTCGCTTTGATTCCTCGGAATTATTAATAAAAAGTAGATCATAATACTATGAGTTGAACAAATTATTATTGGGTCTCCAGAGATTAGTGTATCCATATTGTAATCAACATTTCAAATAATCTAGAATATCTGACACTCGCGAGTACAGTATTCAAGGAGCCTGAAGTATGTTTATTATCACGTAGAGCTGTGCATGATTGCCTTACGTCGAGCTGTAGAGTCGTTAGCACCGTAAGACCGTATCCGGTAGGAGACGTGAGGTAGACACGTATCGGATATATCTATATATATTTATATCGTATACATCTCTACATTCAACTTTCCTTCGAAATGTTGCTTCGCCATCTTTATTCAATAGATATTACTTCAGATTGATTCACATTAAAAATATTTATTTGCATGCAAGCAAAAAGTTAAAAGTGTTTACATAATTTCCAGAAAAAATTTACTTTGAATGTCGCACGCTAATACAGCGTAGAGTTACCTTGTGATCACTGGTTAGACCGAACCCTACGAATGCTTCTAAAGAGAGCGCTCGTTGCTCAGGTGCTAATAATATTTAATGTATAAATGTAAAAATAAAACTGGTTTTGTTGAAAAATTTATTAAAAAAAAGATGCTCCATGGAGATAAAAAAGTTTACTCACAAAGATTCACAAGCGATTAATGGACTATCCATTTGATGGATTCGGATCCGTGAGCGAATCCGGATCGGCCATCCAGTATTTTATACTTTTCATGCTTCACAAATTTATTCTCAACGATACACTATTTTTTTTAGTATTTGAAAAATGTATTGTTGTCCTACTATTATACCAGTTATGACATAATTCTCTTATCATCACTCTATTATTGGTTACATACAATAACTTTCGGACGTATACCGTTTTCAGTTAACATTAGAAAAATTGTGGAGTAGAATCCGAGTTCGATAACCGACCCCCGGAGATATAAGAGTTGTTTCGTCTTCTAGCATGTGGTTTACTTATCTATAATTTTTTTGATCAAAAAAAATAATTGTTGCAGTTTCTCTGCAAAAGAGTAAAAAAGTTATATAGAGAGCGGGTTGTGAGTGAAAGAATATGTTGCGGAACTACTTTGACGATATTTGATACAATATGAAGATCAAATAGAGTAAACCTTTAGTATCCGATGCATCGGTTGATACCTTAATCCAGAGTCTTGAGATCTGTCAGATTTATCAGTTTCACAAAATACTAATATTTTTATTATATATGACCGTGAGATTGAGTTACTATCGGCCACAACGTGCTATAAACAAATTTACATCAAAGAATACACATCACAAGACCTGATTGTCAGTCGATACAGAGAGCTTTCATAGATTTTCTGGTCAACACTGAGTCGAGCCGCCAATAATAATAGTTATCGAGTAGGTATTCAGCTGGGATCACTGATCAATACATTCTTTTCTAATATAGATATATTATTAATGTATCTGAGAGAGAAATACTTTGCTCCATTGGGTCATAAAATACAGACATGTGTTATACTGTCTAAAAAAAGCCAACCCCCTCAAAGTAACGTAAAGGCGTTTACTTAATTTTCCAGAGACATACAATATGAGATGATTAAACGAGACAACAAAGCTCAAAACAGTGGAAGAAGTGCATTATAGTTGGGACGGCAGGTTGTCACTGCCACGATCCGGAGAAAAAGTAAATTTTTCACTTTAGTTCTTGTTACACTTTTCTGGTATTGTGAATTTTAAAAAGACACATAGTATGCCAAAGCTTTGAATTATTTCAATTGAAAAAGAAATATCACACCTATAACGGATTAAAAGTTATCATTAGTAAGATCACTACATTAGATTATATATATGTATCATATAAATATATGATATATATATATATAATATTAATATATATATATCAAGTAATATATATATATAATATATATATTATATATTATAGTATATATATATGCATTGGTTATGAAAGTATCAGAGGTGGGGTGAGGTAGCAAGGATGGTGTTAGAGTAATGGAAAATGAGAGAGTGGAGTGTACCTTGCTAATTTATATGCGGATGTTTTAGTTTAGTGTGGCGAATCTGGAATAAGCCTTGAGGGGATTAGTAGAGAGAATTTGCAGGTGTTAAAAGGAGGGGTTGATAGTAAACGTAGAAATAGAGTAGGTATTGGTTTTGAGTGAGGATATTCTCTGTGTAAATTATATAGATAGTGAGCAACTGAAACAATGTCCTAGTTCAAATATTTAGGCTTATATGTTGATGAAAAGGGAACGGATGATGCATGAATGTAGATGAAAGTTTGAAAGGAAGGAAAGAGCTTGGTGCGATTAAATCCTAGTGATGCAAGGGAATAAATATTGAGTGTGCTAGGTGTCTTAACATACGGTATGCTATACCGTGCTAATGTATAGTATGAACTATCGGTCTGGAATAAAGAGGTACAGATATAAACTATAGATATAGAACTTCTGCTGGGCTACACGGCATTTTGAGTTTGCTCCTGTTACAGGAGCAACCCACCAAAGTCAAGCAACGACATGGGCAAAGATGCTTGTTGCGATAAATATGCAATAATAAGAGATGAAAATTTCTACTCGCGCCAAGGACCTTCAAACCATCGACCAACAGCGTCCGTCCGTTAGAACAATGTCAGGAGCTCTTACCACTGAGTCGATCTGCCACTCCAGAAAAAAGAAGGTACCTCAGAACAGTTTTTCAAGTCTCCTGCTTCGATATAACTGCTTTGGAAACGGTATTATTAAAATCTCAGTAAGGGTGCTTTTTAACCCCGCTACTGGGCTACACAAGGCTTCTGCCCTACTTTGCTCCCCGTGTTACAGGAGCAACCAACCAAAGCAGGCCAACGCCGACATGGGAACATCAATCTTGTTGCGATAAATTGCAATAATAAGACGACGGGGAAAATGTTCACTCGCGCCAGGACTCGAACCGTCAACAACACCGTCACCGTTAGACAATGTAAGAAGTTCCACCACTAGTCTGTTCCGACACCACAAAAAAATAAAGGTATTTTTTACAGTTTTTCAAGTTCCTGCTTCGATATCACTGCTTTGAAACTGATATTTATTCAAATCCATAGAAGGGTGTCGGGAACCTCTGCCGGGCTACACCCATTCTTCTGGGGTGCTCCGGGTTACAGGAGCAACCGACCAATGTCAAGGAACTCCGTGACCTGGAAAACAATGCTTGTTGCGACAAATTTGCAATAATAAGCACGAAAAAAAATTCTCCTCTCGCCAGACTCAACTCATGACACAGCGTCCGCCATTGATACTGTATTCCAAGCTCTTCCGAGAATTCTTTTTTCGTAGTAATGAAAGAAGCATTCGGAAGTTTTCAGCTCTCTTCTTCGTCTTCAACTGGCATTGAAATCTATATTTATAAATCTCATAGAAGGGTGGTTGACCCCTGCTGGGCTAAATCTTGGATTCTGCTTAGTTTCTCATTTAGGAGCAATCCAACCAAAAGTCGGCACGCCGATATGGGCACATATAACATCTTGTTGCGAACAAATTTGTCATAATAAGCACGAAAGGAACAATTTCACTCGGCCAGACTCAGAACCATCGACCACCGTCGCTTTAACAATGTACAAGAGTTTTAAACCACTAGTTCAGATCCAACATCTCGGAATAAAAAGGTATTTCGTTACAGTTTTAAAGTTTATCTGATTTCACTGCTTTGAAACCGATAGCTTATAAAATCCACAGAAGGTATGGTTGGAACCATCGGGGCTAGCACGGCATCTTCAGGAGCTCATAGGGTAACAGGACCACCGACCAAGGTCAAGGACGCAACAGCGACACATCTTCCTTAGAAATTTGCCAATAAACGAAAAAAAAATCGTCGCATCAAGATCGAACCATCGAAACAGCGCGCCGTAGACAACTATACAGTACTTAACAACAGTCCGATCCGCCTCCCTAAAAAAAATGCATCTCGGACAGTTCAAATTTGCTTCAATATCACCTTTGAAACTGAACTTAATTTAAATTCAGCAAAAGGGTGATTGAACTCTGCTGGGGCTACACGGCATTTCTCTGGGTGCTCTGGGGCTTACGGAGCAACTGACCAAAGTCAAGGAACGCTGACATGCGCACAAGATTATTGTTGCGACAAATTTGCATAATAAGACCGAAAAAAATTTAACTCCGTGACAAGACTTCGAATCCATCGAACAAATGTGCCTGACATGTAGAGTTGCCTCTCACTATAGTCGATCACCTCCCCAGAAAAGAAGCATCTCGAAAGTTTTGAATTCTCCTGCTTCGATATCACTGCTTTGAAACTCAATACTTATTTAAATCCACAGAAGGATGGCTGGAACCTGCTGGCTACACGGCATCTTCAGGTGTTCATGTGTTACAAGGAGCACCGACAAAGTTATGGAACCCGACATGCGCACAATATGCTTGTTGCGACAAATTTGCCATATAAGACGAAAAAAAAAATTCACTCGCGCAGACTCGAACCATTGAAACAGCGTCCCGTTAGACCAAATGTCAGGAGGCTCTACACTAGTTCCGATGCGCCTCCCAAAAAAGATGATCTCCTGAAGAATTTCAAATCTCTGCTCGATATCACTGCTGAAACTGCTACATATTAACATCCACAAAGGTAGTCTGAATACCCCTCTGGGCTATCACGCATTTTTCAGGGGTGCTCATATGTTACAGGAGCAGCCGACCAAAATCAAGGATCGCCGACATGCGCAACATGCTCGTTGCGAGAAATTTGCAATAATAATAAGACGAAAAAAATTTCACTCGCGCCGGACTCAAACCGAACCATTGACATAAGCGTCGCCGTTAGACAATGTACTGGAAGCTCTACTACTTACTCGTCCGATCCGCCTCTCCAAAAAAGAGACATCTCGGAACAGTTTTCAATTACCTGCTTCGACATCATTGCTTTGAAACTGTTCTTATTTAAATCAATAGAAGGTTCTTGGACCTAATAAATAATATATATATAATATAATATATATATATAAATATATATATATATATATATATATAAATATATATATATATATATATAATATAATATATAAAGAATAAGTTTTATTTTTTTGCCGTCTAATAAAAGTAAAATTTTCTTCCGAAATGTTTAATTTGGTTTTTCTACATTTCATTTTCCTATTATGAGATTAAAGAAAAAATTCATTAAACAAAACACGAACAGATTTATTTTCTTCAAATTTGGTAACCAACCTCACATATAAACGTGTAAAAAACTCGAACGTTTATCTTAAATTTTTGTAGAACGTAAAGGTGGTGTCAGCTATTAATTTTCAAGGTGGTGTCAGGATATCGTGTGGCATTTTAGGAGATTGTAAATTTTTTTTTAAAAAAACAAATTTTCAAATAAGTGTTTGTAACTTATGTATCGATTCTAAACTCGAGTCTTCATTATTTCAAAAATCTGAAATATCTTGAAAAATTAAAGATTTTATGGCAATTTTTTTCGGAAACCAAAAAAAAAAAAATTCCTCTCTTCACCAACCAATTTCAAAAAAAGAACAGTTTTTTTGTTTGTTTTTTCAAAAATTAAAGAATCATTTTTTCATCAAAAGAATATTTACTTTTATCAGTTTGGGTTGAGCATTTGCTATGAAGTCTCCCTTAAACAAGGAAATTATTTTTAATAATATCAATTTGCAACTGCCTCTATATTGTGAATTTTCCATCATTGCATCATTGCATTGAGTTTCTATTTTTAAGTCAATATATAATCTTTTTAAATATTTAATATTAAATATCAAAATGTTTCTAGTTTATATTCTTCTTATATATATATTAGTATAAATATATATATATAAATATATAAAATAAATAAATATATATTATAATATATAAATATATAATATATATATTAATAATATATGATACTA
>JABUQX010138579.1:0-17500 GCA_015478945.1 Trachelipus rathkii
CATCACTCACATGGGTTACTCCTAGTATCCGTATATCGTTAGCTTCTCAAGCTGATGGAATAGAATGTTTTATTGGGTGTATTCCGTAAGTATATTTAAGAATAGAACGCGTAACATAATATCTGGTAGAACTTGTTATATATCAATTAGATATATCTCCTCTATGAGATAAAATCGTCACTTTACCTATCAAGTAGAGATAAACATTTATACCTATAATCGTTCAGTATATATTATATATTATATATATATACCCTCTTATCTACTCATTAAGCTCTTCATCACCTATCATACTAAATACACCCAAACTACTATCATTATCTTTGTATAGCTTATATATATATAGCTATCTATATCGATTTAACATAATCTTAACTAACTAGCTCATATTTTTTCTTTAAATAAGGGCCTATACTAAAAACTTCGTGCATAATACCCTAATACTGGCCTGACATAGACATATGTAAGACTCACAGTTATTACTATATCTATTATCTCTTTGAGTTAAAAGCAACATTTATGCAGATTTACTAATTATGCCCAGTACTAATCTTAATTGTCTTTATTCGCTTATGTTATATTCCAAAACTCACATATTATTAGCTACTTTCAAATTACTTATAGCTTAATAATCAACCCTAAATAATCTTTTTTTTGGTCCTCTCAAGACCTTGAGCCAATTCACCACATTTACAATAATCGTAGTTAAAACATTTTATTGATAAACCTAGTTTTACACTTACATCACTATATTTACTATTTATAAAATTCTATTTGAGCCACTTTAACCTGCATTATTAAACTACCAAAACAGTTTACTTACACATCTGCAATTCGGTGGTCTATGCGTTGTGAGTGCAGTATATATTATCTTGTGGCCAATTGTCTATGACGATTTCCCTCGCGTTCTCTTCACGTCCACTTCTTTTTGAAGGAGCAACGGATAGTAACATTGATAGTGTTCCATTTGTGAAACATACTAAAATAAATATTGGTATTCTGTTATCTCTGTAGAAATTAGTAGAGAGCCGTTCTTTGTGTGCTACTATTTATTGGGCATACATTGTTGTTTTAATAATCTATTTTTTATTATTATAGTAATGAATATTTCTTTCGCCAAATCTTGGATAATTTTAGTTTCGGGTAAAACAAACTAAGAGAATTTTATCGATAAAGGCATTTTGAAAAATGTGAGTAAAATACCTTTCGTGCATGAAGTCCATTTCTAAATAGTTAACGCCACTCTCCATAGTTCCCTTCATGAGTCACTAAAGCCCGATGTTAAGTTCGAGCGATACGTGAGCTACGATATACTGAGTGTACGTAACGTCGTCGCCTCTGATATATTCATATATATATATTATATAACTATATATATTATATATTTATATATTATTAGTATATATATTATATATATATTATATTAATGATATAATATATATTAATATATATTATATTATATATATATAGTATATATATAATATATATTAATATATTATATATATTAAATATACTATTATTTAACGTGTACTTTAAATCACCTCTAATTGCAGGGTAGTTAACTACGGGGGGGGGACGCATCAAGGGAAATACGAACCTTTTTATAAAGGCCGAGCTTAATTACTATCCATAACCTAAAGCGCACCTATTACTGATGATCTTAGCATCGAGTATTATATAATGTATATTATCTTGTCCACAGTAGTAGATAATATTAATTTATATATAGTATATATATTCATATATTATATAAATAATATATATATAATATTATATATATATATCATATATTAATATATATTATTATATATATATATATAATATATAATTATAATTATATATATATATATTATAATTTATATATATATATATTATATATAATATATATATATTTATATATTTAATTAATATATATTATATATATAAATTATATTTATTATATATATATATAAATTATTTATAAAAATACTCTATGAAAATTTCTAACTCAAGTTGTAGCCTCACTCCATTTTTTATTTTTAAAGAGTAAAATGGACTAACATACTAATGATATCATTATATATCTATTAATTATTTATTTTATTTTCTCACAAAATTCTCCAAATTATTTTTACCTACGAGGTTTTACTATAAAATATAAACCTATATTATAAGAACTTATGAGTTATGTTATGGTGGGTACAAGTTCCTGTTGGGGGAGGTGTTTCTGAGTTAAAATTCCCTAAGGTTTCTAGGTAAGCAATTACTGAACTTTGGTAGCAAACTTACCAGTTTCAGGCCTCAGATTATGGTGACAACATGTTAAAGTTCAAATAATATAAATTTAAATATTACTTAATTACTTTACATAATAGAGTCATCTTTTCTCCATTCCACATATAATAAACGAGATAATGAATAGATAATCATGCAACTTTACTCTGCTATACTTTATTATAATTCTTCCAACCTTTACATAGTAAGTTCCAACCAATTATAGTGAGCAATGACATTTTATTCAGGTCAGTGAATGGGTCAGTGGGGGATAATAACAATTAAGTAGAGCATACATTATATTCATATATTCATTCTACTTATAAAATTTATTTGTTTTTGTTACACAATCATTTCTTCTTATTCACTTAATCCTAGCTATCAAACTTCTTCATTTCATACCTTAACAACATACTTTTATCGCGTATATAAATAGACTCTTACGAGTTTTCTTAAAAGGTATAGTTTAACACCGTGTGATACTAGGAGTTTGAATATAAACCAATCCTATAATGGTGGTGGACGCGGGTTTGAGTGTGCATTCTTTTCGTTAGACCTTTTGATCAACGTCCTTTTGAGCTCCTGATATATGTCGTTGCATACAATAAAACATAATGGAAAAATAATTTTGTGAGATAAACACGCTCTAAACGCTCTCAATCAGCTGTCTGGAGACACAAAAATGTATTCCCAATAAAACCAAAAAAATTTATAAATAACTACAATAAAATCATAGTACTTATATAAAACTATCTTACTACTACATATATATAGTAATTATATATACAAAAATATGCCTATAATATATATATTATATCTAACCCAATAAAAAACCACTATTACTAGGTAGTATATATAACTATATATATATATTATTATCCTCTAGATATATTTTTTATATTGGTCCAACTAGTCTACCTATAGGAGGGTTTTTTCACCACCCTTACTGATTCCAATTGAAAAATAGATTGTCTCAAGATATGTTCATCTAACTTTTTATATATATATTATATATATATTATAAATATATAATATATATATATTAATATATATATATATTATATATATATATATATAATATAATTAATATATAATATATATATATATATATATTATTTATTTAATTATTATTATAATATATATAATATATATATTATATATATATATATAATATATATTATATATATATGGACATTATATCGCATGTTACTCCTGAATTTTTTATGCGGAAAAAGTATAAATAGTAAAGACTTTCTTTTAAGACATTTATATATATAGTATTTTACACGGCCAAGTAGGGGAAGACTTTTTAAACTGATTATTTTATTACTTTTAATAATGTTTCTTTCGTTGCAATTTAAATTTTGCTTTATTATTTTGTTCCTATTATTATTTATTATTATTTTTACTGATTATTATTATTATTATTTTTATTATTATTATTATTATTATTATTATTATTAATTTTATTATTATTATTATTTTTATTTTTTTTATTATTATTATTATTGTTTATTATTATTATTATTATTATTTATTATTATTTATTATTTTTTTTATTTATTTATTTATTTATTTTTTTTTTTTTTTTTTTTTGTATTTAATTCGTCGAAAATATTGTAAAAAAATTTTTAACTCCCCATTTAGGGGGCTTCGAGTCGACGAGGGAACAGAGAAGGGGAAGAATCGCCTCCCCCCGTCGTCCATCGGGAGCCCCGACTCCTGCCATCCTTTGCGGTTCTACCCTAGGGCAGGCGTTTCTCAATCTTTTAAGCCTCGCGACCCCCAAAAAGCCAAAACGCATAAAGTTAATAACTTCGCGACACCTAATTACCCCATATATTAAGTATATATATATATATAATATATATCTATATATTATAATATATATATATATATAATTATATATATATATATATATAATATATATATATATAATATTATATAATATATATATATATATATATAAATATATTATATATATATATATATATAATTATATATATATATATATATATATATATATATATATATATATATATATAAAGGGATGCACCGGATCTCCGGCTCCGGCTCCGGCTCCGGCCTTTTTAAAGATCTCCGGCTCCGGCCGGAGACTACTAGTCTCCCGGCTTTCTCCGGCCGGAGACCTATATTTTTTTAAAAGTTAGTTATTTTAAAAATAAAACAATTTATTTCTAATTTGAAAGTAATATGAAACATGTACGGAAAAAAATTATTTAAAGAACGTGATTCAATACAAAAGTGTAAAAAAAATTTATTTGTAAATATATTTCGTTGTTGTGATAATATTAAGTCAAACTAATAAGTAATATTATAACTATAATAATATATATAATATGAATTGGTCTACATGACACCATTACTAAATTGAGCTAATTATTTTGATAAAACAACTTTAAAGAACATTGATATCCAAAATGACTACCCATAACAAAAAAACACACTTTTGATAAATCTAGCTTTAAAAATGCAATACAGAAAAAAGGTAAATGAAATTGGTAAAGAACCTTTTAAACTACCTGCCATATCAGAACCAAAAGACCTAAAAAATTATGATATTATTTCCTTAACATTAAATTATTAAAGAGCTTTTAATAGTTTTAACAAAATAACATTTGAATATATATTATATAATATTAATATATATATATATATATAATATATTATATATAATATATATAATATATATATATATATATATATATAGTATATATATATATATATAATATATATAATATTATATATATATATATATATATATATATATATATATATATATATATATATATATATAGAGTATAGTATATATATATTATATTATATATATATATATATATATATATATTTACTGTATATATATATATATATATATATATATTATAAAGTGCATGTACCAGCTGTTATCGATACTGTATAGAGTATCACAATAAAATTTTTTGAGAAATTAAATTATATTGTTAAACACAAGTCAGTGAATAGGAAGGTTAAATAGCTTATGCATTGCTATTTATGTGACCATTCTCTAATATCTTAAAATAAAATGCTCCTAAATTATGATGAAGAAACAGGAGCTGATTAAGCTTAGTGTTGGAGAAAGACATTCCTTTTAACTTGTATAAAATATTTCCCTGCTTGGATAAAGATTCTCTCGCTAAAATACACTTGAAGGTGGAGCAGAGATATATATTTCATAGCTAATTCAGGTAAGATGCATCAGGATAAAGAGTTTTTCTTTCTTTCCACCAAAACAGTGGATCAAGCATCCGATTTTCGTTCCATAAGTGGTGCTGCAAAATATTTATCCACAGTAGTTTGAATCAGGGTTGTGGAGTTGGAGTCGGAGTCGGTGTCGGAGTCGCGGAGTCGGGGAGTGTAGTTTTAAAAGAGAAATTCGTGACGTCCGGATCCTGCGAGCTCCGGTCAGACGCTTCGGCGAGCGTTCGCGCCTCTTTTGAGAATCATTGCCGAGTCGGAGTACGGAGTCGACCTCCTGGGACAGTTTCGAGCAGCTTTTCGGCTGTGAAAATTTAAAACGACTACACGGAGGTATATAGGTAATATAATATATATATATATATATAGTATATATTACTATATATATATAGTGTAATTAATATAATATATATATTATATAATATATATATATATATATATATGTATATATATTGTATATATATATATATATATTATATATATATAATATATATATTATTTTGTGTGAGTGAACGAAATAAAGCTATAGTATAATAATATATAGTATAGTATATAGATCATATTTATATATATTATTATCATTATTATTTTTTATATATATACTATATATATATAATATAAGTAGTATATAATATATATAGTTATATTATTATATAATATATATATATTCTATATATTATATCACTTATATCTTAGTATTTATTAGTATATATATTATTTTAATATACTATATCTATATTTATTTTTTTATGTATATTATATTTATATATATATATATATATATATATATAAATATAAATATAGTATATAATTATTTATATATATATATATATATGTATATTACTGTATACGGTAATCATACTGTATATCATATAGTAAGTAGTATTGCTACAGGATATAGCCGCAGATTCCAGGGTCTTTCGGTAATGATGGAATAGGAGGGATATAAGGTACTGAGACTTGAATCGGTAAGTATAGTATGGGTTAAAGCTTCGAACACGGGTAAGATTTCAAGTCGGTGGGGATGTTATATAGCAGCGCGCCGGGTTACACCATCCGAGGGTATGACGCCTGAGACTTTTTCGTCCGTACAATATATGTCTGTCCCATTTGTGATCGGACTAAGGTTAGACCGGGCTAAGATTCGTGTGGATGCCGCTCCCGACGGCGCACTCATTTTGTGAGGGTGCAGACGACGACATGCGCTGTGTGTGTGGTGTCAGTACTGTCTGTCTGTTTGTTCTGCTATGTACTGTTCTCATTAATTTTTATTAATATTATGAGATGAGAAAGTGTTTTCCGGAGAAAACTTCCTGATTGTTTTTTAAAACCCTTCCTGCGTCTCCTTCTGCGGTCCTTCAGCCCCGCACTGCAAACGCACCGCACCCACCGGCACCGCACCACAACGCACCGTACCGGCACCGCTCAGACTTTTAATAAAAAAATCATGAGTTTTTTTATTTTTTATATTATTTTATTATATTATTATTATTATTATAAATTATTATTATTATTATCATTATTATTATTATTATTATTATTATTATTATTATTATTATTTTATGGACAATATTATTTATAATAAATTAATAGTATTTTAAGATTATTATATATTATTATTAGTATTAGTAGTAATAGTAGTAGCAGTAGTAGTGGTAGTAGTAGTTAAGTAGTAGTGGTAGTTGTAGTAGTAGTGAATGGTGATTTGAAATGGTCGCTCTGGGAACGTGATTAAAATTTGGGGTGGTGTGAGGTAACCTCGTCATAGACCATGTTACGTCCCCATGGGGTCCCCCGAAGGGGACCCACCCCCTTAAAAAATCGATCGAAAGTGTTCGTAGAAGGTTGAATATGGTGAGACGGATTCAGAGTGTTAATTTCTAGAAAGACTTGTATTGGATTCTGAGGAGTTGGCCTCCGTGGCAACGGTGCTACGACGTCACTGCGGTGCCGAGTTTAATAACAGTCGATAATAACAATGTGGGTGTGCTTGTATATATGTTTTGGATCTGTAGATTTCGAAAATAATGTTTTCAGAAAACTAGAAAAAAATAAATAAATAAATATATAAATAAAGAAATAAATAAATAGAATGATAGAAATAGCATTTCGCATATATTTTATGTTATAATTTACAAATTTACGTTTTTACATACCCTAAAGCAGTAACTCAGTAAATCAGACCCAACCATCTCCTGACCAGGTGTGATCTATTGATCTATTGATTAAGGTCAAATTTTTACGAAAATATTTACGTTTTAACATACCCTAAAGCAGTAAATCACTAAATCAAACCACTATCCAACCTCCCCCCTACCCTTCTGTGATTCTATTGATCTATTTTTAGGTCAAATTTTTTACTAAAATTGTAAGTTTTACATACCCTAAAGCAGTAAATCACTAAAGCAAACCACTATCCAACCTCCCTCTTGACGCATCTGTGTCCTATGATCTATTGATTAAGGTCAAATTTTTACTAAAATTGTAACGTTTTTTTTAACCAAAAATCAACCCATAAAATCAGTAATCAGTAAATAAACCCCTCCAGCGCAGCATCCGGCACCCTCATGCCCATCGCTTGATCTATTGATTCTATTGATCTATTGATCAAGTCATATTTTGTATCATTTTAAATAAACATAACATAAAAATCCAAGTCTTTATACAAAACGTGACAATCATGGAGGGTGTGGACGTACAAAGTTTTCACATTAATAAAGCTTACTTAGTATCATCTGAACTATGAATATAACCCACAACGACAAACTTAGCACACCTTAAACATGAATAAACTGGTAACGCTAACAAAATTCCACACTTAACAACAGTAAAGTAACTAATATAGCATACAAAAACGTAACCTACTTACACTTTTCTAACATATCGCTGTTATTTTACATTAAGACTGTAATATTTAACAAAAATTTATCACAACATTGGTTAATTATCATACAGATCAATGAGTATACTCTAACATAATAAGGTTTTCACATTAATAAAGCTAACATATCGTTACATGAACTAAGAAAATAATGTACAAAGACAAACCTATCACACCTTAAACACGAATAAACTGTTAACATTAACAAAGTTCCACACTTAACACCAGTAAAGCAACTAACATAACATCCAAAAAACGTAGCTTTTTCATCAGAACTTTGTCAAGTTATTTTCTCTACTAAAGATGTTAATTTGCATTAACATGGTAATATTTAACAAAAATTTACCATAACCTTGTGTAATTATCATACAGAACAGCGAAAGTATGCTAACATAACAAAGTTTTCACATTAATAAAACCAACGTAACATGGCCGGAACTAAGAATATAATATACAACGACAAACCTGATACATCTTAAGCAAGAATAAACTGGTAACATTAACAAAGGTCCAAACTTATCAACAGTAAAAGTAACTAACAAGACATACAAAAACATAATCCATTCGTACTTTATCAAACATATCACCAATATGACAATGTTAATTTTACATTAACATAGTAATATTTAACAAAAAATTTAGCATAACCTATCCTAACTAGCATAATACCTAAAGGGTAAAGACAAACAAAGTAAAGTTTTTATTCTCTGTAAAGCTAAACTAGGTGAACATAACAATTCTTAATAACCAGCAACGGCTGCAAGAATAAACAGGGAGCCCAACATCTTAAACAACAAAGCGTACATAGGGACAGTAAAACAAAGTTTCCGATGTATAACATTTATTTTCCAATAAAAAGAACATAAAGTAACATAAATACATTCAACTATACGTTTTATTTTAAATTATTAATCCTCTAATCAGTGGAGACATAGGATTCTGGTGAAAAATTGTGGAGGCAAGTTCTATATGTTTTCTCCAGAGATTCAACCATCCGATAGGATGTAAGCATAAAATACAACCTGCGGTACTAAACCATTTTTCTGCATATTTTCGGTTCAAACAGCACTCACTGTGATGTCGCCTACGCCAGAGAGAAGTAACGTAATCCTGGCTGATAGTTATTAAGGCATTTCTGTATACTGCATTATACGGGAAACCACATGTTTCGGTGTAAATATCGTAGATTACACCATGAGCTATATGAATTAAGTCCTCGAGTATGTCAACATCTTTAAGATGAGACTTTAAGTCGTTTTTCATATCAAACAAAGCTGTTATATTTTCAGATGACCGAACAGTGAAACCTATACACGTAAGCATGAATGTGACAGCATCATTGGGTTTCCAATAGTTGCGTACATCAATACTTTTAACATTATCAGATGCTGTGAAAGCAACATCTATTCTATTATATCCTCTCAAGCTGTCACCTCTGATTTCAGTAGGAGGCGATGCCTCAGATGACACATACTCAGTCTTCACCCAAGCTTCAACGTTGTCGATAATCTTGAGGAATTCTTCAACCGATATGATTAAAGGTCTATTACCTGCACCTCCAATTGGAATACAGGCAATATATTGCTTTCCATTCGTTTTACGAAAAAATGTAATTGACACATCGTTGGGAATAACGTAACGAAGGTCCTCGTAAAGAGGACATTCGTAGGAGCAGAATGAGAGGTCATCATACCAACACAGCGAAAAATGTCTTACTGACGAAATTCGGATGTATAAACAGATCTAAAAGGTAACGAGATTCTTTCTTTTAAACCAATCAGAAGAAAGTAAACAAGATTACAACATAACCAACCCATATCAGTTCAAAAGGGTATATATTCTCGGTAGACAACAACAACAAACAACAACAATAACATAGTACAAATAAGTTCTTTATATACTAACCAACGAATATATGCTACGTAACAAATTGTGTTCACATTAATAAAGCTAACATCGCATTACCAGAAACTAAGAATATTAATGTTAGCAATAACAAAATCTAACACACCTAACGCTAGAATAAACAACTAACATTAACAAAGGTTCCTACTTAACAACAGTAAAGTACCTAACATTGCATACAAAACGTAAACCTATTCACACTTTGTTCAAAGGCCATATCATCTAACATGAATCATGTTAATTTTTACATCAGCAACTGACATTTACGTAGGCCATTAGAGTATCATTTAGATAAAACTAGACCCAGGAGTTCTTTATAAATGACTAACATTCGAATATATGTGCTAACAATTAAAAAGGTTTTTCATTTAATAAGCTAACATAGCATCCATATGAACTAAGAAAAATAATGTAACAACGACAACTAAACAACTTAAGCACGAATAAACCGTTAACATTAACAAAGTTCCAACACTTAACACCTGTAAAGTAACTACCATTGCATACAAAACGTAACCTATTCACACTTTTCAAACATATCTCTAACATAATTTAACGTTAATTTACATCTGAGAGGTAATATTTAACAAAGGATTTTTATTCATAATCTTTGTCCAATTATCATACAGACCACCGAAAAACTGTAAACATAACAAAGTTTTATCCAACTAACACAAAAATAAGTTCTTTTTTATACTAACCATCGAATATATGCTGACGTAACAACGTTTTTACATTAATAAAGCTAAACATAACATAACTGAACTAAGAATTATAATGACAACGACAAACCTAACACACCAAACGTACGAAAACCACTAACATTAACAAACTTCTGCGCTTAACAACAGTAAGTACCTACAACTTCGTACAAAAGGTAACCTATTCACACTTTTTTCTAACATATCGTCTAACATCTCAATGTTAATTTTACATTAACATACGTAATATTTAACAAAAGTTTAGCATAAACCTTTCTAATCATCATTACAGACAAAGAATATAATGCTGACGTAAACAAATGTTTATGACATGCATAGCTTCGTTCAACATCTCTCCAAACACAAAATTCATCAATAACCATCGTCAAATATATAATCCCGCAGCGATAATCGTAAGCATAACAAAGTTTTAACCAAACAACAAAAAAAGTAAATTTTTTTTTGCATTTTCCAAAGATAACATAAAAATAAGTTCTTTGATGTAAAGATATCACGAGTAAGCAGTAATCATTTTAATGATTTTAACAAGCCAGTATTCAGTAAAATCAGTAATGCAAGCACCTACCTATACGGAGTTCCACCTGCACTGACTCTATCGCCACACGCGAGTGGTGGTAGTCGGCTCCCACCCGTGTTGAAATAACACGATCGACTCGGAATCTGGTTTGCGTCGATTGGTATTCTCCATGAGTTCTCTCGTAGACTTCCGATGGAGAAAGTCATTCTCACGGTGTGCGTATGCCTCATCATATATGAGGCACAACACATACGGATCCATTGATATTTAATAAAGCTTTTTCTTTATTTGATTGGTACAAACTCTAAATTCTTATTCGATTTGATTTAGCCAGGTCCTCAGCTATCTCAAAAAGTTTTCAGCTTCAATAATATTAGTTGAGCTAGCATAATTAGTAACCCGTCTCGTCACGTTAGGTAAGGAGAGGTCACATTAGGCGCCACCTTCATTCGCTCAGCTTGCCTCTTACCTTGACTATGAGCCACCAACCGGTATTACATATCTATTCGTCGTAGACTATCTAATATTGGCTCATGACTAACACTCCATTTCCTCTAATAATTGTTCGTTCCTCCATATCGCTGAGGATGTCAACTGTCATAGTAGCTTGCAGGTTCTCAATCTGGTAGGTGACCTTATCATAACTATACATTCCTGGAATTATGGTTCTATCCCCACGTTTTGAATCTCAGATAAGCATCATTTAGTACCAGGTAATACACCAGCTATTTCACTCGACTTAACTTAACAATCTTCTTAACAGTACCATATTCTACTAAGATTGCCAATTTACTCTTGATATCTAAGTGAAATTGATCTCTTACTCCATGATCTTCATATCTAAGAGTGCTTCTACTTCCTTGCTGGTTTCGGAGTATTCAGCATTAATTTGATTCCTTATGACTCATATAGCGAAGTTATGCAATCAGTCACTCCAGGTTCTAAAGCCTAACATCTCTATTATACAGACTAAAATCTTAACCTACCCGGCTCACGCTCTCTCTAACACATCCTCACTCCGTCGCGGAGTTACCATACACGGTGAGTGATAATCTTACTATAACAACTCCATCATTAATTAATCTAAACAAACTTCTAGCTGTTTATTTCGATCACACCGCATTCAGTTCATAGTATATACTATTTTAATTCTATCAAGCGTCAGTTAATCTTACCGAAATACAGTCTATATTCATTTAACAGAGTATCTAAAGCAACACATTACCTTCCTGAGAGAAAACCCAGGGGGAATGCGCCCCTTGAAAAGGGTTGAATCCTGCGAGGGGGATACCCCCGATACGGGTGTAACGGCTTATACCCCTGACACAGAGTAGAAGTGAGGTGGTAGTGCCTCGCCCTTCTGGCTGAGGCCGCAAAAAGCCACTTACACGGGTGGGACGGGTAGCCAGGCAATTCTGCGGATGGGGTGGCTTGCATTTTACTCCATCTGGGATCTTTACGCTGATGACTCTGCTCAAAATCAGTAAATTATTACGCTTTAGACTGTGAAATTTTCTCAAGAACTTATTTCTTCAATGTCTATTCGGCTTAGTAGTCCTTATAAATATCTTTTATTTTTCGCTTAATGTTTGGTTAAAACTTTGTTATGTTTTGCGATTATTCGCTTGGTGGATTTAATAGATAGTAATAGAAGCAGTTATGGAATTGAAATTTCTTTTTGTTACAATGGTTAGCGAAGTTGATGAAAACATTTCGTTAGACGTCAGCAATTATATTCTTTGTCAGTATGAATGATTAGACAGGTTTATGCTAAACTTTTTGTTAAATATTACGATGTTAATGTAAAATTACATTGATATGTTAGAGATATGCTTGAAACAAAGTGTGAATAGGTTACGTTTTTGTACGAAGTGTTTAGGTACTTTATGTTTGTTACAGCCGCAGAGTTTGTTAATGTTAGTGTTATTCGTACGTATGGTGTGTTAGGTTTGTCGTCTTTACATTATATTCTTAGTTCAAGGTTATGTTATGTTAGCTTTATTAAATGTACAAAAAACGTGTTACGTTAGATATATTCGATGGTTCAGTAATATAAAGAACTGTATTTTTGTGGTTATGTTTGGTAAAACTTTGTTATGTTTCAGTTTTCGTTGGTCTGGTATGATAATTGTGAGCAAGTTATGATAAACCTTGTTAATATTACCGCGTCAATGTAAAATTAACGTTAATATGTTAGAGATATGTTTGGAAAAAGTATGAATAGGTTACGATTTGTATGCAATGTTAGTTACTTTACAGGTGTTTAAGTGTGGAACTTTGTTAATGTTTAACCCTTTATTGTGCTTAGTTGTGGTTTAGTTTGTCGTTGTACTATGTATTTTCTTAGTTCATTATGATCGCTATGTTAGCTTTATTAATATGAAAACCTTGTTTTGTTAGCATATAATTCGATGGTTAGTATATATAAAGAACTCATTTTGTGCTATGTTTATCCGAATGATACTCTACAATGCTACGTAATCAGTTGTTGATTGGAAAATTAACAATGAATAGATGTTAGAGATATGCCTGAAAAAGTGTGAATACGGTTACGTTTTGTATGCTAGTGGCTAGGTAACTTTATGCAATGTTAAGTATGCGACTTTGTTAATGTTTAGTTGATTTATTCTCAGCGTAAGGTGTGTTCACTTTGTTATTGTACATTATATTCTTAGTTCTGGTAATGCTATGTTAGCTTTATTAATGTGAAAACAATGTTACGTTAGCATATATTCGTTGGTTAGTATATAAAGAACTTATTTTTGTACTATGTTATTGTTGTTGTTGTTGTTGTTGTCTAACGAGAATATATACCCCTTTTGAACTGATATGGTTCGTTCGTGCGTTGTATTCTTGTTTACTTTCTTCTGATTGGTTGAAAGAAAGAATCTCGTTACCTTTTAGATCTGTTTATACATCCGAATTTCGTCAGTAAGACATTTTTCGCTGTGTTGGTATGATGACCTCTCATTCTGCTCCTACGAATGTCCTCTTTACGAGGACCTTCGTAATACCCAACGATGTGTCAATTACATTTTTTTCGTAAAACGAATGGAAAGCAATATATTACCTGTTCCAATTGGAGGTGCAGGTAATAGACCTTTAATCATACTCGGTTGAACAGATTCAATCAAGATTATTGACACGTTGAAGCCTTGGTAAAGATGTAGTATGTTGTCATCTTGAGACATCGCCTCCGCTGATTAATCCAGGTGACAGCTTGAGAGGATATAATAGAATAGATGTTGCTTTCACTGCATTCTGAGTAATGTTAAAAGGTATTCGGTACCCGCACACTATTGGAACCCAATGAGTGCTGTCCATTCATAGCGTAACCGTGTATAGTGGTTTCACTGTTCGCGTCATCTGAAAATATAACAGCTTTGTTGATATGAAAAACGACTTAAAGGTCTCATCTTAAAGATGTTGACATATCTCGAGGACTTCATTCATGTAGCTCATGGTGTAATCTACGATATTTACACCGAAACATGTGGTTTCCCGTAAAATGCAGTATACAGAAATGCCTTAATAACTATCAGCCAGGATTCGTTTACTTCTCTCTGCCGTGGAGGAGTGTAGTGCTGTGTGACCGAATTTGCCAGAAAAATGGTTTAGGTACCCGCGGTTGGTATTTATGCTTACATCCTATCGGATGGTGTTGAATCTCTGGAAAAACATATACGAACTTGCTCAAATTTTTCAGCAGAATGCCTATGCTCCTGATTAGATGGACTTAATATATGTCTTCTAAAATAACAAACTTATATGTTTGCAGTGTATTTATTTATTTATTGTTTTCTTTTTCTTGAGAAATTATATGTTATAACACCTGAAAACTTCTGTTTAACCTGTCCCCTTATTAACGCTTTGTTGTTTAACAGATGTTTGGGTTGGCTGTTTTATTTCGTGCAGCCGTTGTGTATCGTTAAGTATGTTATGTTCATAGTTTTGCTTTACAGAGATAAAAACTTTACTTTGTTTGTCTTTACCCTTTAGGTATTATGCTAGTTAGGATAGGTTATGCTAAATTTTTTGTTAAATATTACTATGTTAATGTAAAATTAACATTGTCATATTGGTGATATGTTTGATAAAGTACGAATGGATTATGTTTTTGTATCGTCTTGTTTAGTTTTACTTTACTGTTGATGAAGTTTGACCTTTGTTAAATGTTACCAGTTTATGTCTTGCTTAAGATGTATCGTTTTGTCGTTGTATATTATATTCTTAGTTTTAGCAATGTTATGTTGGCTTTATAATGTGAAACTGTTGTTATGTTAGCATACTTTCGCTGGTTCTGTGTGATAATTACACAAGGTTATGGTAAAATTTTTGTTAAATATTTACCATGTTAAATGTAATTCAACATCTTTATGTTAGAGATATACTTGACAAAGTGTGAATAAGTTACGTTTTTGTGTGCTATGTTAGTTACTTTACTGTTGTTAAGCTCGAAACTTTGTTAATGTTAACAGTTTATTCGTGTTTAAGGTGTGATAGGTTTGTCTTTGTACATTATTTTCTTAGTTCATGTAACGATATGTTAGCTTTATTAATGTGAAAAACCTTAGTTATGTAGAGTTAGCTCTTGATCTGTATGAATAATTAACCAATGTTGTTGATACCAATTTTTTTTTTAAATATTACACGTCTTAATGGATAAAATAAACAGCGATAGTGTTAGAAAGTGTTTAAGTGGTTACGTTTTTGTATGCTATATTAGTTACTTTACTGTTGTTTAAGTGTGGAACTTTGTTAGCGTTACCAGTTTATTCATGTTTAAGCGTGTTCGCTAAAGTTTGTCTTTGTGGGTTATATTCATAGTTCGGATGATGCTAAGTAAACTTTATTAAATGTGAAAACTTTTGTTACGTCAACAATATAGTTGATTGATGTTTGTAGAAATAAAGAACTTGATTTTATTTATGTTTATTCAAAATGATACTGAAATGTGACTTGAATCAATAGAGCTAGATAGATCAATAGATCAATAGATCCTAGATCAATAGAATCAAGGATGGTTATGAGGGTGGCCGTGATGCTGGCTGATGGTGGTTTGATTTACTGATTTACTGATTTTAGGGTATGTAAAACGTTGCAATTTTGGTAAAAATTTGACCTTAATCAAAAGATCAATAGATCACAGATGGTAAGGAGGGAGGTTGGATAGTGGTTTTATTAGTGATTTACTGCTTTAGGGTTATGTAAAACGTTACAATTTTTAGTAAAGATTTGACCTTGATCAATAGATCAATAGATCACAGATGGTCAGGAGGGAGGTGTTTGGATAGTGGTTTTGTTTAGTGATATATGCTTTGGGTATGTAACGTTACAGATTTTTAGTAAAGAATGTTGACCTTTAATCAATAGATAATAGATGCACGACTTAACAGGAGGGATGGTTTGGGGTGGCTTGATTTAGTGATTTACTGCTTTACGGGTATGTAAAAACGTAAATTTGTGAGTTATAAACAATAAAAAGTGTAAGAATTAATTTATTATTTATTTATTTATTTATTTATTTATTTATTTATTTTTTTTTTCTTGATGGTTCTGGAAACCATTATTTTCGTAATCTACCAGATCCAATAACATATATAAGCACACCACCTTGTTATTATACGAAATGTTTATTACCAGTCGCAGCCGCAGTGACTCCAGCACGGTGCCGGAGCCAACTCTCAGAATCCAAACCAAGTCTTTTAGAAATTACCCTCTGGAATGCCTCTCACCAAATTTCAACCTTCTAAACACTTCGATTTTTTTAAGGGGGTGGGGTCCCCTTGGGGGACCCATTGGGGACGTAAACATCGTCTGACTATGGTACCTCCGCTCATCTAACACCACCCAAATTTTATCACGAAGACGATAACTCTAACTACTACTACCATTACTACTACTACTACTTACCACTCTACTACTCTACTACTACTACTACTACACTGACACTACTATACTGACTGATACTCTACTACTAATAAT
>JABUQX010138579.1:25000-30000 GCA_015478945.1 Trachelipus rathkii
CAGTCTGTTTATCGCTCTAAAACCTTCAGGTACCAAAAACACTAATCCACTTCTTTAACACCTTTTCAACAATTTCTTTGGATCTTTTGCTTCTCACCCAAACAGCTGGCAATACCTGTTTCACAACACCAACCACCATCTCAAAGGCCTCAAGATTCTAAGTTCCCTAAATGAAGCTACCGTTTCATTAAATTTTTCGCAAGAGGAAAAGCAACCAGCGGTCTACTGGAAGTCTTTTGATACCTCACACAGACATCACATCCATTACTCACCTTCTCTCTACATCCTTTTATCTTTATACATTCTATCAACCTCATCCCCATACGCATCTTTAATTAAATCCCATAACCTACATTCTCTTGGATTCCCAAATTATAAATGCAACTCGTGTATTATTTGACTTCTCTCTCTTTCATTCACTAACTTATCTCTTTTGTTCCTGACCCACCAAGCATTTTTCTTTCTTATGCCCTCCTTTAAACCGATTTTCAAGTGCTCTTTCTCATTCACCTCGCATCTAACAGTAACATGCAATTCTCCTATCATCATTTCATTATTCTTCAAATTCAAACCCATATCAAGATTCTTTAAGGATTCAATCCCTAACAATCAAGGTATATATATCCCCATTTATCACTTCCGTTCTTAGTAAAACACATTTTCATTCAATACAGCACGGTATATCCAATCTTTTCACACCTTTATAACTAGTATTAACAAAAACATAACCCACAATTATAACTTCCATTGATTATAAAACTTTTTCCTTTCGTTCCTATCCATACTTAATATTACTTGCCTTAGATCATTTTCTCAAATACGATCTTCCCAGCTTTTAGTATCAACTATTGCGCATATTTCATTGTATTCTTCTCTTTTATCGTCTTAACTCTCTCTTTTTCCTTCATTAAGATTTACACTGTTTCCTCCTTTCGTTTCATCATTGATCCATCTTCTTCTTTCTCTTCCAAAACCATAAACACCTCTTGTTTCACGTCTTTCATTAATAAACCATCCACTTCTTCTCTCAACACACTTCTTTCCCAGACCCTCAAATGCATTCAAAAATGCATCTTTTAATGTTTTAAACTGCCACACTTCCTTTCCACAATAAGCAAGTACTATCTGTTTCTGGTTACTATTCACATTTGCTCCCTCTAGCAAGTGTGCACATTTCATATCTTCACCCAAATCAATTTTTCCCAAAATTTTACATTTCTTCTCGACCTTTTCATATCTGCTCACATATTCTCTCATTTGTTCCATCTTTCCTCTCAACTTAAACTCAAATATTCTATTATACCAGTCTCTCCGTTTCTCTCTTCCATATCTTTTGTCCAATTCACCCAATATCTTTTTCATCCCCTCCTCTTTTTCCAAACCTTCCCATTTGATATCACATACGCCCTCAAAAGCTTTTTCACCAAAACTTAACAACAATTCTCCAGTTGGATATAAACACTACATACCATCTACCTTGTACCATAAATCCACTCTTTTCTTCCATAACTCATACTCATTTCCACTACTTACATCCCCTTTGAAAGTAGGACATGCCCTTCTTATTCTCCTCTCCTTACGTTCACTACGTTCACTTCCTCCTGTTTTATCATCGCTCCCCAAAGCTAATCCCTAATAAACCGAATTAAATACCCTAACCACAGATGGTAACAGAACTACGCTCTTCTACCACTGTCTAAACTAACTATATCAGATGGCCTAACCAAACACACTAGTATCACACTCACCTTATATATCCGGTGGTGAAGTGTCTCATAAATCAACCAAAATAAATTCTTTTTGTTAATAGTTATAATGATAATTATTGTAATTTTAAAATATAAATTAGCCTCGAATAAATTAATAAACAGTAAAATAAGGCCTTCGATATAGCTTCGCAACTCTTCCCGGACATCAGTTCTGTGTTAGCCCGCTAACAAATTAGACACCCTACGTTTAAACGTTTAACTTTATTCTACCTAATAAAAGAACCAGAAGGGCTCAGATAGTCTCTGCACAGACTCGCATTTGAGCAGGAAGCATTCGAGGAATGCAAGGGTGTGAGAAATGAAGTTAAAAAGAAAGTAAAAGCTGCACAGAGAATATCGGACGAAGGAAGGTGGAGTGGTAAGATAATTGAAAACTATCGGAAAAGAGGTAAACTATTTTGGGAGGAGATTAAAAGATTCGAAATAAGATGGAATATGTTATACATAGTATAAAGACTCTTAATGGAAATGTGATTCAGGATGATACGGAGATTTAAGAAAGATGGAGAGAACATTTGAAGAAATTACTTAATGCCCTAAAGGTACATTAAGATTTTAAAAGAAGACAAGTTAAAGTAATAGGAAATATTATGGAGGAAGATATTAGGTGTAAAAATGTGGGACATATTTCAGAGAACGAAATTGTAAATGCATTGAAGATAACGAAAGGGAAAAAATCCTCGGGTTTGGAGTCCATACAAGTAGGAAAGATAAGAAAAGGGGATAAGTTGTTAGAGAGATTATTTAATGCTTTCTGGGAAAGATGCGAAGTACACGAGATTGATAAGACTTTTATCTTGTGCCAATTTATATGGGTAAGAGAGACCCCCAAAAAAAATGTTCTAATTACAGAGGAATAAGTTTATTGAGTGTTGTAGGGAAAATATATGGACGAATTTTATTGCAAAAGTTAAAAGTATTACAGCCAAACAGGTTGGAGATGAACAATGTGGGTTTAGGGATGGTCAAGGATGTGTGGTGTGGAACAGGTGTTCGCCAAGAAAATGCTAACAGTGAAGTTCTCAGAAAAGAGGAAAAACGTTTTTTACGTTAATTCTTGATTTGTAAAAGGCATATGATAGAGTGCACCAAGGGAAATTGTGGAGAACATTAGAAAGTTATGGAATATTTAAATGGTTTGTTATTAAAGGCAATTAAGTCATTTTACAGAAGCAATAGGGCATATGTTAGGATTAACAAGAGGGAAGGGGAGTGGTTTAAAGTAGGATTGGGTTTGAGACAATGTTGTGTTATGTCTTCATGGATGTTTAATATCTTTATAGATAGTGTAGTTAGGGGTATGGATAGAATTTGGAGAAGAGCTGGGTATGAATCTGCATGAGGGTAATTGGGAGATAAGCGTTTTACTTTTTGCTGACAATATTGTGTTGGTTGTTGATACAAAAGAAAAACTGTGTGACATGGTGTTTGAGTTTGAACTAGCGTGCCAAGGTAAAGAATTAAAAATTAATCCTGCTAAATAAAAGAGATAATAATTAATTAGTACAAAACCCAAAGGAGACTATTCTCAAAATGGGCTGGATATCATAGAGGTGAATGGGGAGAAAGCCTATCATAGACTACAGTCTTTAGGTATTTAGGAATGGATATTGGGGCTTTCGGAGGTATGAAAGAAGAGATTGACTATAAGGTTGCTGAGGGTGAAAGTGTATTAAGAAGAATTATGGAAAAAAGTAGAATTATAGGAAAAAGGGAAATTTATCCGTGGCACAAACGGTAGAGCGACGGAGTCGCATGGCAACGGCGCGGGTTCGAATCCTAGTTCGGATCCTAGGTAGAAATTACCTAGAAGTTCCCCTCCTTGAATAAGGCTATGCCCGTGAGGTGTGAACTTAAAAAAAAAAAAAAAAAAAAAAAGGTAAAAATGAAATTGTTTGAGTGTATATTTGTTTCGACTGTTCTGTATGGATGTGAGACTTGGACATTAAACTCTAAAATGAAAAAAAAAAGAGTTGAGGTTTTGGAAATAAAAGGTTTACGAGATATTTGTGGAGTAAAGAAAAGAGATAGAATTAGAAATGTAAGGATAAGGGATATGTGTCGATAGGAGAAATGTCTGATGGAAAGAGCAAATCAAGGGGTACTAAGATGGTATGGACACGTGCTTAGAATGAATGATAATAGATTGGCTAAGAAGGTTTTTATGTCCGAAGTGGTAGGCAATAGGAGAAGGGGCAAACCCAAATGGAGGTGGGTTGATGGAGTAAAGGACCTAGCTATTAAAGTTTCGTTAAGGGTTGCAATTAATTGAACAACTTGGAACAATGCAAATAAGTGAGCAGCATTTCCGATTTGCAACTGACACCACCCCGCAGTTATATGGGAGACGATTATATATATATATATATATATATATATATATATATATATATATATATATATATATATATATATATATAGAAATATAGCTTCTTTGCCATGCTATATATATATATATATATATATATATATATATATATATATATACGCGTGTTGTGTGTACGCAGGATTTGACTTAAGGGCTGGCAAAGGTTGAGTGGTTTATGTCCTTGCTCACACCGCTCACTAGGCGGTGTGGGTTGGTTGAACTTCAGATTTTCCTTTTCAAAGGCTAATAAAAAATATAAACTAAAAAAAAGTTATTTCTGTTATAAAACAAATAAAATAAGTCTACAACACTTGTAATTAAAATTTTTATATGTAACGAGGTAAGTAAAAAAAAACTATTTGAGAAACGTAAAGTAATATTTATGGGAGTTGGTGATTACTGAGTCCTGAGTGGTAACTAATATTAAATCTAAACGCCTTGGATTTTCAGCGAATTTTGCAATTACTTTTGTTTCCAATTCGTTAATTTTTTCACTAACTAATTTTCTATTAATGCTCATCATGCATAGTCCATAAGCCTGTCTTCGTTCATTGCGTTTCATAGTGAAGTCTTTACTTTTCGCAGAGTGCTGAAAGACCTTTCAATGGTACTTGTTGAACACGGTAGCACAAGTGCAATTAATAAACAGATTTTGATTTGAGGAAAAACAGGGTCGGCTTTTTTAATGACTTCATTAAGTTTCAAGTCTTTAAACATTTGTTGTTCCATTTTTTATTCAGCAACACGGTATACCATAAGTCAGTTTCGGTATGAATTTTGTTGATATCAATATCATAAAACTCTGAAAAACATTTTACTTTCTCACGCAAACAACCTACAGGAGCACCTAACATAAGAAACGG
>JABUQX010138580.1:0-20000 GCA_015478945.1 Trachelipus rathkii
TCGCCATTATACTTTGCGCGCTGTTTGCATTCCAGTTCTTAGATATGCTGATTAGTATCAAGCGACCAACATTGCCACAGTATGTGCCAGTGAATGCCATTTTGTTGTTAGACTAAACATATCGATTTTCTCTGCCATTGCCAAAATTCGAATTCAAAGCTCACGAGGCAGAAAACAACGCTTGTATACAAGCCGGGAGGAGGTGCCTTATAATGGAATCGCTCAGATAATTGCTGATGCCTTACGTCGAATGGATGGTAGCAGATCCCGCCAGGATACCAGAGTAAAGCATGAAGACGTTTGAAAAAACATCTCAAAGACATAAAAAACAATATGAAACACGACATTCATGAACAGACACGCCAAGCATCCCAGACAGCTTTGCAAAGATGTACGAGTCAACTTGTAGCTGTGTTTGAGGATGTTTGGAAACTCCATTTGAAGAGGAAGTCATGGACTTGTCTGCCGATTAGAATATAGTACGGAATTTGCTTCCCCTTCCGTTACTAAACATTAACAAAAGATTACAGGTACAAATGGCAAAGGATCATTTATTTTATATGCTGGAAGCAACGTTTGTAAAGAGAACAAATCATTACACGATGCATACATCGAAGTACCCCCATGATTCAGCAGTATTCATCGGAAGAAAGCGAAGTTTCAAACTGAGTTACACGACCGTAAAGTCCATTTATAGAGAATGAAGCTCATTTCTCGATTTGTTATATTGCGTGCGCTAAAGCCAGCCGAAATTGGAAAAGTCCTCGCTGCATGAATTTTTGCAGAACTGAAAAATCTGATATAGCTGCCTCCTTTCGTTCAACTAGAGATGCGAAAAACTGATACATTGGTAACAAAAACGTGATCTAGTTGACATGCTTTGAACACTTATGTTTCACAGACTGAGAACCCACCACTACAAGTGTGGTCGTTGAAGAGGCTTTTACGAATCATATCTCGTCTTGGATTACCCAAAACATTTGATGAGTATACTAAAGAAATTTTCATTCCGTATGTGAAAAGGCAGTTTGACAATATGATCTCACGTTTAGATATTGCTTGTGGGGTATTTACAATCAAATTTCTATTTGAAGGTACTGGCAAGAGCCAAGAGAGGAAAGGGAGCGAGACTGCGGTTGTGGTTGAAATGACCATTACCGAGAAATTTGGAAGGCTTCAGTTGCGCGCTAGATGATAACGAGGAAAGAGCATACGTCATTTCGGATACCTCCGATAGATAGTGAGTTGATTTCGTGACATCGCGTTGCACTGCGATTTCTTGTGCTGAGCGTGCCTCGTATAATGACTGATAGTCATGACTATGCCGGTATACTGTTAGCATGGCCATGATTAGGAGACTGTCTGTCGTTGCAATTGGTTAAGCGTAAGTGTGGCACTGCCTATGATGCTATGATGGTGTTGATTGGAGCGGCTGCTGACGTAGGCGTCGTTCGCTCATGAGGGGGAGTGATGAATGATTTATGTAGATCTAGACGTCGTTATGGTGCGCGTTAGAGCAACGGACGACACTTATCGTTGGAGCCATTCGATCAGAATGATGAGATAGTAGCAGTAGAGTCATTTGCTACCTAATTGCAGATCCTTTGCAAATCCACAAGTATTACTTACATTTCGCTTTCTCCATGTTGATAGAGACGATTATTGGAGACTCTTAGAGGAAGCTGACACCCGTCTTCATTTATTGCATTTGCGCATCGCAGTTTATGTGGCGACCACACGAAGATATAATTACGTAGCCGTTGATCACAGATGTTGTAAATTTATCTGTGATGGTAAGTAAGCAAACCTTTCCACATGGATGTTCAACTTTGGTTAGCTTTAGGAATTGGAAAAATGTTCCGTTACATAGCTCCACATGAGATTGCCAATGCCCTGGGACCTGAAAAATGCAGGGCACTCCCAATGTTCCATGCGTTAACAGGATGTGACACAGTTTCTTCTTTTGTTGGACATCGTAAAGTGACAGCGTGGAGTACTTGGATTTCGATGCC
This sequence comes from Trachelipus rathkii, assembly GCA_015478945.1. NCBI lineage: Eukaryota > Metazoa > Arthropoda > Malacostraca > Isopoda > Trachelipodidae > Trachelipus > Trachelipus rathkii. The sequence goes on from JABUQX010138580.1 coordinate 2,013, forward strand.
AGAGTTCACACAAACACTATTGAATTTGACTTGTACCCCGACCAGTATTCCTGAGGAAACGATGTGCGCAATAGAGAGATTCACCATACTATTATACGATCACACAAGCACAAGTACCAATATCAACAAAACCAGAAAGAAGCTATTTACAAGAACAAGCTCGGTACAAAGAATTCCTCCAACATTAGATGAACTCAAACAACATGTTAAGAGAGCATATATCAGGGTTGCTACATCTGGGGGCAGACACTAATTCCAATTCCTTTATTACCTCCTGTGATAAGTTTGGGTTGGAGTAAAGTGAATGATGGCCTATATGTTCCAAAGTGGATAACAATCCCTGAAGCAGCTGAAGCATGTGAGGAGCTAATTCGTTGTGATTGCAAGAGGGGATGAAAGAAAGGCTGCAAATGCAAGAAAAGCAATTTACCATGCACGTATCTATGCATATGCGAGAAAGAATGTTCCACGGTTCCCTAACGAGTGTTTTAACTAACTTTCAGCCTATTTGATTAACTTTCAAGACAGTGGCGTACGGTAAATGAAAATTTATATATGTTCAAATTTAAATTTTGTGTATTTATCCATAAACAATAAAAAAAATGTAAGTCAAATTATTATGTTTAAAATTTCAATAAATATGTTAATATCAGTTTATTATAGATTTACTCTATTTTTACCTTTAAATACCATAATCAATGTACACATGATCAAAAATATGCAAAATCTAAACTAGGTTCAGTAAAAAATTATAAATAAATTAAAAAGGCTCCCAAATCTCACGCATGCGCAATATAAGGTGCCCAATTTCTTAAAATCATCTTCATGTAATGCACGAATACTGGTATAAATTTTATGCTTGTATCACAAAACGCATAAATTTTTTTTTTTTTTTTTACTATGCCGGCCAAATATAATAATTAATAGCCGACTCTCGAGACTCTACTCCTTGCAGAAATATTTTCCAGGTTCTAATTATAGAAAAAATAAACATTTAATTCTATATTAAAAGACCAGTAATAATGATTAGCTAATAATAATCATACACAAATAATAATAATAATAATAATAATAATAATAATAATAATAATAATAATAATAATAATAATTAATAATAATAATTAATAATAAATAATAAATAATATTTCAGTTTTTATAGCTTTAATCTTTTAATAAGGTATATATATTATATATATCATATACTATATGATATTTATATATATATATATTTATTATATATATATTATATATATAATTAATATTTATTATAATTATATATTATATTAATTATATAAATATATTATAGTATATATTAATATAATACTGTTATTTAAATAGGCTTAAACAAAAAAAATGAATGGTTTTGGAAAAAAGTTTTTATTATTATTTTTTAGTTTTAATTAATTAATTTACTGTTCTTCTATTATAACTATTAGTATTTACATATTAACATTATTGTATTATTATTATTATTATTTTATTATTTATTATTATCGATTATTTATTTTATTATTAAAGTTATATGGTTAAAAGAATTTTAAGCTGGAAACAGTCTTTGGATATTAGAGAGTAAGGGATAAACCATAACCCCAATCCTCAAAAAAAGATAAAAAAAAAAAAAAGAAAAAAAAAATAAAAAAAAAAAAAAAAAAAAAATCTTTTTCTTCCCATAATACTTCTGACTCTTACAATACGTAGTCTGTCGTTTTTTCTCTTGGTCATCGAATCGGAATATGTCTTTACTTTTGAAATTTTTAATACATTTGTTCATTTTTGGTATATTTCTAAAACTGTGCAATCTTGCTCGTTTTTGAATAATAACTAGTCCCGACCATCTGTCAGTTTTGACAAGTTATTACACAAATAAAAATTTTTAGCGAGAATTGACAACAGCACAATCGCGAACTGGATCTTGAGTAAAAGGAGGATTATGCGGGACGCACAGAGCCCCTCCCCCTGACTTGTGTAACCCTTATAGAGGCAAGTTCGACTTTGCTTGTACACGATCTCGACATCAACAGCAGAGCCAGGCAAAATTTCCAACAACTACCCTTCATTTTTAAGCTAGTGTCCGAATAAACCGCCTTCTGTACACTTGTAAGGTTTCATACACGCTCTTTTGCCTGTGCAAGTGCATTCCATGGGCCGTGTACCTTACGTGTACAATTTAGCTAGTAGGAGCCCACCGTTAAAGAGTTTCATAACTTATGTACACCGGGTAGAGAAAGACAACCAGCTGGTAGATGATACTATTTCGCAAAATGATTAATGAGCGAGTTAGCGCGCGAATCGGAACATTAATTTTATCCAACTTCATTATCCTGCGGCTTACTCCTAACTTCCTTCTTATAGAAAGAAAATTCCCTCAGATGAGCCCATTTCCAATTAATGCGCGATAAATTTGTTATGTTTTAGTAACGTTTTTATATAGGTACGATTAATGTGAATGAAGATGAGCGGTGCTGAAAGAAGGGTGGTAATTTTCAAGTAATTATATTCATGGTAACACTGTTGATTATTGCCTTACGGAAAAGGAAGAAGTTTCCTTTTAAAAAAAAGAGTTTTTCTATTTATTGATTTGTCTGATCCTAAGATTTCTCAACTAAAAGTGGTCCGACTGAGAGTATTGAGCTCACCGTAACCAGTTAATATTAAAGGGATGATGAAAAATCTACAAACGCACTGAGCATATATATTATATTAATATTATATATATATTATAATATATATATATATATATATATATTATATATATATATATGATATATTGATATATATATTATATTAAATAGATTATTACTATATATATATATATTATTATATATATTATATATATAGTTAATATATATTAATATATGTATATATATATATATATATATTTTTATATATTATTATATATATACTATTGACCAGTAATAAGTAATAAGTAATATATGTATATATATATATAATGATTATTATTATTAGTATATTCATTAAGTATATTAATTATTATATATGAGCTTCAAGGATACTATTTATAGTAGATGTGAGCGTTAGAAGATATCGTACATATGCTAATCTTAAAAATATTAATCACAGTAACGGAATACAACATTTGGATGGAGAACTGCTGGTTGCCATTTAGTGCGGATAAATCGGTAAAAAAAAAAAAAAAAAAAAATAAAAAAACAATTATAATATATATATATATATATATATATTTATGTGATATATATCTCAAAAAACTACAATAGCTACAGCGAAAAGGAATATATTTTTGGAAATCCTGGTAAAATTTCACAGGAAAATGTAAAAATAAAAAATAAAAAACAGAAATTTATTGTTATAATTATAGTAAATATGGATTAAGAAGGTGGCCCTATTTAGAGAACCGTTTTATTTTGGTTTTGTCGTTAAAATAAATACTCTTTCTATTAATTTTTTTTTTTTTTTTTTACTAAAGATATACCAAGGTGTAATACAACCGCCCGATGGGCAGGGTCGGGGTCTTCTCGGCCCTTCCGGGGAACTACGGGTAGAGATTAAATTTCCCCCACGCTAACGGGGAGGGTCTCCTCGGAACCCACCCGCTCTTGGTATTTGGTAAGTGTCGCGGGGGTTCCTCCGCCCTCCACTACGGGGTATGAAAAACCCCCCCTATGTTTCCCGTCGGCTTTCGAGCCCCTAGTGTGCCGTATAAAACAAAATATTTAATAGAAAGTCTATTTTATTTTAACGAGAACCAATAAAAAGGTCTCTCTAAATAGGCCTTACTAATCATATTACTGTAGGGCGATGTGGCCTAGCATTTATTTAGTAACTGTAGATTATGTAGGTGGTATAGGTGTACTTGATGACATAATTATTACAATCTAATTTTTTTTTTATCTTTTTTTTATTTTTTTTTTAACATTTTCCTATTGAAAATTTTACAGGATTCCAAAAATGTTACTCCTTTTCGCTGTAGCTAATGTAGTTTTAAGAGATATATTTTTTTTTTTTTTTCATTTTGCCTAAATTTCTTATTTTTCAACCAATTGGTATTTCCCGTTTTACTGTAGCATTACTAGTTTTTAAGATACATATGACATATGAACGGATAATAACTAACACCGCTGGCCATATATATTATATATGTAAATATATCATATATGAATGATATATTATTATATATAGTTATATATATTATTATAATTTTATTATATATTTATATATTATATATATATATATATATGATTAATATAATTATACTTAGTATATATGGGAAAGTCTAGTTATATTGACTTTATTGGGAACGATACTCTCGTTGCCCGCCACGCCAAAAAGAAAATAGTACACGGGTATCTCTTTATGGACCTAAAGTAGACTTTCTATTATATGGGATTTGAGCCAGCGTTGATTCATAAATTATATATATAATTACTCTGTCAGTTTTTTTTTTTGTTTTTTTTTTTTTTTTTAACTAAAGGAATTACCAACGGGTAAAACAACAAAGATGGCAAGGAGTCAGGGTTTCCTTCGGCCTTCCGCGGGGGAACGTACAGGGTAGGACCTATTTCCCCCCTCCGGGGGCCACGGGCTCCGGAACCACCCGCTCTTTGGTATTCTGGGGTGTCGCGGGGGACCAGATCTACCGCAATTAGCCGCCCTCCCCTACGAGGTATGGAAATCGTTCCCCTTCTCGCTTCCCCGTCGGCTGGCAACGCCTATTTTTTGCCGTGTAATCGTCAAATAATATATATATAATTATATATATCTATATATCTATATATATATTATATATATATATATATTATATATATTATATATATATATATAATATAGTTATATATAGTATATATATTCTATATATTTTATATAGCTATATATAAATCATTATAATATATATATATATTATATATATATATTATATATATATATATATATATAAATATTATATTTATATATATAATATATATAACTTAAATTAAAACAATAAGAATCTATTTTTTTCCAATAAGAGAGTTATATGCGATTTTTTTGGGTAACTATTACCGTAAAAAAAGGTCCATCGACAAAACAAAAATTACCTTTAATTCGCGTCGGATTTTGCTTGACGGTCGAAACACTGGGACTTATAATTTAAAAAACTTATAACAATCTTCTAATTGAATAAATTATCTTATCTATTTTTATAAACAGCTGTTTTTTTGTATTATTTATTTTGCACTACGCGGCTAATAATTTTATATCATTTTCATTTAATGAAACTGCATTTGAAGACTATAAAACGAAACACAACCCTAGCGAACTCAGTTTAAAGGGAACACTGAAAAGATATGCAGTCACCGTGTGTAACTAACGAACCAGTTTAAGGGAAAAACTGAAAAAGATATTGAAGCTCTACATTGGGTAAAAAGTCTAAAAATTACTCCGCGTCAAGATCCTGCAACCAAACACGTGAATATTGTATTATTATTTTTTTTAAAATTCATGACTTCAAAAGCTTTAAAATTTTCCCTATGATTTCTGATTATTATATTTTATATGTAGTATTAATTTATAATAAGTTTAAAATTAAAAATTTACTTTAGATCAAAGGGTCAATAGCTATACTTTGTGCCTATATTGTCTGTAATAATAATTTATATATATCATAGTTAGTCTCTAATCATATTACTATATATATATATAGTAATATATATTATATTATATATATAATATATATAATATATATATATATATATTAGTTAGGTACATATATATATATATATAATGTGATATATATATATATATATAATATATATGATATATATTGATATATATATATATATTATATTTAGTATATTCAGGTATACTACTATATTATATATATATATTAATATCATATATATATATATATATATTATATATATATATGATGTTTTTTTAGGACTGGAAAAATTTTGACCTTTAAGATTACCCCTATTTAAAGTTTAATGTGCAATGCATCATATGCAGTCTACGGTTCCATCTCTCATGTGTATTATTATTTTTATTATAATTTATTATTATTATTATTTATTATTAAATTGAAAGTGATTATGATTCTATTTCTTATTTAATTGATTTTTATTCATTATTATATTATTTTATTTCAATAGCTGCCAATAAGTTTTTTTTAATTTAATTTGGACTGTAATTACGAAAAACATAAGTCGCCCCCTATAAAGAAGGAGACCCTTTATTTGGGTTATGGATTCTTTGTTACCTTTTGGTATTTATAAGACGAAGGATTTTATTATTGAGTTACGACACCTAAAGGAAGTGTTATTGAAACAGACCAACACATAACTCTATTATTATTAATTATTATTAATTATTATTGTTTTGTTGTTGTTGTTGTTTTTGTTGTTGTTGTTGTTGTTGTTGTTGTTGTTGTTGTTGTTTGTTGTTTGTTGTTGTAAACTTGTTTGAATGTTGTGTTGAAAAGTTGCCCCATCTTAAAACAAAAAATAGACTCCGGTTTCGATTTTCTAATAACTCTATATGATGTGAGTCTAAAAAATCGCACTACAATAAAGTTAAACGTTAAAAATAAATCTTGAGAGAATGTGCGAAAAGAGGTTATGAAGGTTCCAATATCATATTTACAAAAATATTTGGTTGATAAAGGAGATAAGAGTGTAATAATGAAAATAGTTGTGGATTTTTATGAAACTTGTTTGAAATGAGCTGTATAAAATGGAAACTTTAAAAATAAAATCGAAAAGGAACCTTAGAACAGTTATGAATTTATATTTATAGCAAGAAAAATTAGATTATTATTATATGATTATTTATATATAATATATATATATATAATATATATATAATTTTATATAATATATATATAATATATATATATTATATATATATATATATATACTATATATATTTATTAGTATATTATATATATATATTATAATATTATATCAATATACCAACATATATATATATATTTATATTTATATATCGTATATATATATAATAAATATATATATATATTATTATATATAATATATTAATATATATATATATATGTATATATATTATATATATATATTATATATATATTATATTATATTATATTATATAATATATATATTATATATATATGTCTGATCTGGTATGTTATGTTTGGTGTCTTATTGTTAAAGATTATTTATTATTTCTGTTTAAACTCACTGGTGATGGGTGCTGCTGTACGTGAGACGGAACCCTCGTAGTAAGTTCGTGTTCCACGTAGGGGTTGGTGAAAAAACGGTTTTTTTTATTTGGTTTTTTTTTTGCAAAAAAACGGATTTTTTTTTAAAAAATGGTGTTTTTTTATGATTCTGTTTACAAATTAAGAACTTTTGAGCTATTAATCGATGTTTTCCAATTATACAGTATTCACATACCCCTTCGTAAAGGCCCTTAAAATAATTTGGATATTATTAGGGAGGACGGGGCGGAGATTTGCCGGGGCCGGGCCGGGCGGGGTGCTCTATTTAGCCGGGGCCGGGGCCGGGGTTAGCTAAAATTAGAAAAGTAAGTCAAAAACACTGAGTCATCTCAAACCGACCTTGAATGAAAATCTAAATTTTAATTTTCAAGCACATAAAAAAGTTAAATTGAAAAAGACAAAGACTATTTAAATTATTATTAATAAGAAAAAGGGATAAAATGTAGAGTTGATTTTCTGAAGAATATCAGCTTAGATGAACCACAGTAACGTTTAAGAAATAGGAAGTTTCAAGATCTATGAGTACATATATAATATATATATAGATGTTGATTAATATTTTCTTTGTACCATATATATGTTCTATTATAATAATATATAAGAGAGAGAGAATATATGTATTCGGGTAACTGATTTTATTTTCATCTTGGTAGATTTAATCTAATGAGGAGGCCCTTTGGATTCTTTTTTGTATTATGCTTACTCCTTTGCTGTCATCTCGGTCTTCATTTTATTACTAAAATGTACACACATTAAAAACACTTGTTAAAGACACTTTTTTTTTTAAGTGAAATAATTTCAAAAGGAAAGCTAATTTTCGTTCCCGAAACGCGAGACCTCTTCAGGCTAGGGACTGTCATTTCTTTTCTTAGATCTTCATTCAGTTAAGTGTGTTTCAGCGTTTGGTCGCTATTTTTTACATGGTGTTGTTGAATAATTGTTGATTGTTTCAATAATTCTTTTTGTATTAGTAATCTATCTAACTCTCAACCAAGAGCCTTGATTATTGTAATTGTTAATATTATAAATGCACAAGGATTCCCAATGATTTTGCGACTGGTATCGTGTGGAATTAGATATTTTTCGTGATCATCCTTTAAATATTGTTGATATTGATAGAGGGGCCTGTGTTTACGCCTATGACTTGTTTAAAGCTGAATTTATCCTGTCCTTGTGCAGGTCATCTGTATGTTAGATTTTTTCTTCTTTTGCAACAATCTATGGTTTCAACCTATATTGTTTTTAATTTTGCAAGTATTGCACGGGGATGTGATATAGATTATCAGCTTTGGGGGACGATTATTCTTTTCGGTTTTGGGGGTTTTGAGAAATTGGTTACTTTTACAGGGTGATGTTATCTTGTGGAATGAGGGTAATCATTTTTCGGTAATATTTGTTTTAACCGAATATAATGGTAAGTTTGAGAGGATTTGGTAAAAAGGAGGTGTTGCTCATTTTTTTCGGGGGAAGTGTGCTATAGGTACCATCTTTTTTTGCTTTGTTATTGCTTTTTGTGATGAGAAACTCAAGGTAGTAAAGTGATTTGAAAGGTATTGTGGATGTATTTAGTTTCTGTGTTAAAAGAGGGCGAGAGCATATACGAAAGGCACGAAGAAATAGAGATGACAGAACAACATGTTTTTTTTGTGTTTTGGGGATGCCAAATTAGATAGCGCACATACTAAAGGTGCTATAAGTTACAGTTCTGTGCAGGTAAATGTTGGTTTTCTAACTTACCTAGTAAATTGCGCAAGTATTGTTATCTTGATCTCATGTGATTCATAGGGTAATGCCGGAGGAAGAGGGCATAGGAGGTGTCATCGGAGACGTAGTCGTCATCTAGTTAGAAGTTTTTCTATTCGTCATACTGAAGCTGAAGGATATGGAATAGAGGTTAATTATAGGGTTTGAGAACATCAACTTTAGAGGGTTGGTGTTCGTGAGGGAGGGGGCGAAAAATGTATCAAGTCAATAACTAGATTCATACCACTTATTGTTTTATTAAGGTGGGGTAGAATAATCGATAATTCTGTTGAGTTTTTTCCCATAAATATGTCGCGGGATTCCATATGTTACTGAGTTGGGGACAGTGGGGATCCCAATACTGAGCCGAAAGTTTTGGTTTTGTAATATTGCCATTAAAATGAAAGAAGTTCATGTTGTAATGAGACGAATTGGCCTCCGATTTTCAACCATATATTAAAACAACGCTCATTAAATCTCATTACAAACTATAACTTTTTCATTTTAATGGCAATAATTAACACACAAACTTTCGGCTCTGAAGTATGGATCGCCCCACTGCCATCCCATACCAGTAACATATATATCGGACTAACATGCGAATTTTATGTCATATTTACCTCGCCTTTTTTCAACAATAGTTTAATGGTTAGATATGTAGATGAATTTATTGTCTCCTCCCTCACAACACCAACCTAATGATGTCCTAAATATTAACTCTATTCATACTTCAGTTCAGTATACGAATAGAAATGGCTTCCAACAACTCTATCCCCTTCCTCATACTTAATCACATGGAATACTATTAGCTTGGCAATTTACTATAATAGATAGAAAACCAAATTCGCACAAACTATTAGCATGGCCTATCTAATCCATTCAAGACACAAAATTAGCTGTGTCTGTCCTCTATTTCTCCGTGCCTTTCGTATATGCTCTCCCCTCTTCTAGCACAAGCTAAATACATCCACAATACTCTCAATCACTTTACTATCTGAGTTTTTCATCACAAAAGCATTGAACAAAGCAAAAAAGGTACTATAGCACCTTTTCCCCGAAAAATAGCAAAACCTCCTTTTTACCAATTCCTCAATTACCATTTTATTCGTTAAAACAAATATTACCAAAACATATTACCCTCATCATCAATAACATCAAGGCGCCCCCGGCCCTTAAAAAAACTTCTAAATCCCCCCCCCCAAACGAAAAGAAAATTCTCCCCAAAGCTGTATATATCACATCCTTTGCATATATGCAATAAAACATATATAGGTGAACCTAGATTTGCAAAGAAGAAAAAATCACATATAGATGACCTGCACAAGGACAGCAAATTCAGCTTTAACAAGTATTAGGCGGTAACACAGGCACTCTATCAATATCAAACAATGTAAAGATGATCAGAAATATCAATTACACGAACCATCGCAAAATCATGGAATCTTTTGCATTTATAATAAGTACCCAACTCAATCAGCATCGAGAGTTAAGATGATTATTATACAAATGAATATCTTGAAAATCAAATATTTCAACAAACACCATGAAGAAAAGCAGACCAACTGAAACACTTGAATTAATTTAACATCATCATAGAACACCAGTCCCTGAGCCTGAAAGAAGGTCTCGCGTGTCGGGACGCAAACTCAGCTTCTTTTTAATTTATTAATTAAAAAAAAATGCGCTTAACAATGTTTTAATTTGTGTACATTTAATAATAAAATAAAGTGACAGTAAGCTATACACTAAAAAGAATCCAGGGCTTCCTCTCTAAAGTATATATATAGATATGAATATTATATATTATAATATATAATATATATATATCTAGTATATATATATGTATAGGTATATATGTATATTAATATATTATATTGTATATATATTATATATGATATATTATATATATTACCTATATATATAATATTATATATATAATATATATATAATTCATTAAATAATATTTTGAAAAGGCTTTCCGAAAATGATCGAAGTTGCTTGAGGTTGGAACTTTAAAGTTAAATAAATAAATACATTTAATATTTAAAACAAAGTAGATTTTATGAGGTTCGGAAAAGTTGATATATAATTTCGATAATTTTTATGTTAAAGAACTCTGAAAATTATAAATTTTGCTAACTTTAACTTGTAACAACATTGATTAGGACGGAAAAAAACTTTGTTTCAATTTATGGGTGTGTATACATTTTGCATCAATTTACAAAGGAGTAATGGAATTAAATATATTTTTTTTTTTTTTTTTTTTTATTTAACCCCTTATTAGTTTTAGTGTATTACAGTTAACCCCGGTAGAAAACCCGGTTTTTCCTGATTTTTGGCCGGGGCCGGGGCCGGGTCACTAAAATGGCCGGGGGTTTGGCGGGCCGGGGCGGGGCGGGGCCGGTCGGTCCTACAGTATTACTCGGATTTTTATAATACATTGGTGTATATATATTTATAACGTATAATTATATTATATTAATCTATATATATATAAATATATATATTATTTAGTTTATATATATCTAGGGTGTATATATATATTATATATATAATAATATTATATATATATGTAGTATATATAATATAAATATATTATTATATAAATAAAAAATTATGATTTTCAAAAAAAAAAAGGATTGGTTAATTTACAGGTGGTTTTGGGGTGTCAGGAGAAATGAGAATGGTAGGAAGGTGATAGAATTTTGTGAGGGAGAGGTGTGTGTGTAAAGTAATACTTTCTTTTTAAACACAAAGAGTATCATAAGTATACTAGAGTTGTGTAGGTAGAGATGTATCGAAGTGAAAAGTATGATTGATTTGTGTTGGTGAAGAAGGAATGTTGAAGTATTTGTTGGATGTTAAATTCAGTGAGGTGTTTAAGACATGGGGAATATCGATCAATTATGTTGTATTCTATGCTAATTAAAGTTAGTGATACTTGGATGGAGAGGGAAGGTGATTGAAGGAAGAGGGTAAAATTAAGCGTGAGAAGTTTAGTAAACCACTTTCTAGAAGAATAAGTGCAAGTGAGGAAAGTGTAACGTTTCTTCAACAATTCTTAATTGTGACAAGCTGGAATAAGCACTAAATAAATCTGGGAAGAATTCGTTAGCAGTGCAAAAGAAGTATGTGGGTGTGCTAAAGTTAGGAAGTAAGCAATGCGAACCTAGTGAGTGTGGAATGAAGCGTGATACGCAATCGGTTAAAGTAAAAAAGACGTGTTGATTAGTACTAAGAATAAATGATGAAGGTTTCTAAAAAGAAAGTGATTGGAATTATTAAGGAAGGAAAAGAAATGGTAAAGATGGCGTACTAAGTGAAAAGAAGAGGTAAATGAACATGTTTGGAAGGAGGTGAATGGGGACTAGGGAAAAGGAGGCTCTTCTGGAAGGGAGCGAAGGTTAAAAAATTGTATACATAGAGGGGACTGCTAGCAATAATGAATGGGATGGTGTTTTTTTTTGTAACGCAATGTTAGAAATGTGAGAGGAGTGTGGAAGAACACTTCGAAATCTGTATAATATTTGGCAGTATGAGAGGTGATATGACTGTGTGTGGGGGTTTTGAGGTAGCAAAGTCCGCGCAGCGAAGGAATTCATGGTAGTGGTATTGTTTGGGGATCTGGTAGGTTTTAAGACACAGAGGAGGAAAATTGGTAAGAGTGAGTATAGTAGACGTTGTTAAGATGAATTGGTTAATTTCTGTCGGCAGGATAGTAGGAGAGATGAAAGATAACGGGTGAAATGAATAGAGCGGAGGCAAGTTTTCTGATTGATATGGATCTTGAAGTTGAATTTCCTGGACTTGTGACGAGTCTTACTAAGTATTGGTACAGGGGGAGGGTAAGGATCTGGACCTATTCTTGTTGACTTTTGTCAGATACAGTTCTTCGTAACTACAGGATTCGGCTTTTTTCTTTTCGATGCTTCTTTTACGTAGTGCGAGCTGGCAGCATTTCCCGACACCAGTCTGGGGAGAAAAAGGTAGATGAAGAATTTATATATTATATTATCATTATTATATACTATATTAATTACATAATATATAATATTTAAATATATAAAAAATTAAAATTATATAGTATATATATAATTATTTATATATACATTATTATATATATATATAGTATATCTATATATTATATATATATATATATCTCTATCCTATTATCATAGTATATATATTAATATATATATTAGATCGTATATATATATATACGGTATAATTATATATATATATATACCTTTATTATTATATAATAATATTAGTATTAACGTATATATTTAGATTGTCCAAGAACCACTACTTTATGAGGCCCGCTGCTAGGCATTAAGTTATATTATTAAAATAATATAATCTATTATATATGTAAAACATATTTTTGTTATATTAATAATATAATATATATATATACTAGTAGTATATATATATACATATATAGTAATATATATATTATTATAGTATTATAGTAGGATTTGTAGATTTTATTACTATTATATTACGTATAATATATTATATATAGTTATATATATTATATATATATATATATATATGATATATTTATATATATAGGTATATATTTTAATCTAATATATTAATTTTCTGATTTAAATAAGATATATTAATTCTGGTTTCGCAGGTATATATATATATAATATATATATATATATATACATATTAATATAGATAATGTCTAGTATATATAATATAGCTTATAGAATGATAATATATTATATTATAGTATATTAATACATACACTATATAGTATATATATATATATAGTTTATTATTATTAATGTATAATTACGTATTTATTATTATTATATATAATATACTAATAATTATGATGGAAATATAAGTAATCATTTCATTATTGTATATATAGTATTATTATATATAATATACTATATATTATATATTATTATATAACTATATATATATACTATATGTATATATATATTATATATATATATCTATATTATTAAATATAATTACTATTATAATAATATCAATAATATATAATATATATAATAAATACATAAATAACAAAAGGTAATAATAATAATAACCAGGATCATGTGAAATGTAATAATTAACTGCCTAACGAGCACATAACATTTAACCTGATAAATAAAATCTACTCTTTCATTGCATATCTTTTACATATTGTATTTACTCTTGGTATTTTTAGAATGCTCAAGAATACATCTAGAAAAGACCTTGATCTGTGCAGAAAGGGCGAGTTTAAATTCCTGATGATACAGCAAAATATCTTGGAACTTTGGTTCTTTTTGTTAAAAAAATGAAAAGGTTTTTTTTTTATCCACACCCTAGTTTACGTTTTACGTGATGCACGAACATTTCTCTACCATTTTCTACTTTATATGTATATCGATAAATTTTAATATTTTTCTTCGCAGTTTCATGAAAATTTTGAAGAGGTTCATTTTTGCCTATAAGTCCCGGATTCCCGTGAATAGAGCTTTTTATGAAACAAATTATGGAAACGGAAGTTGTGTAAAGTTTAGGTTGTTTAGTATTATAGGACATGGATGAATTGTGGCGAAGTGTCATAACCACGTTTACTTTGTTTATATGTCCCAGTTACTTCACCAATTTGGAGTCAAGGGTGTGGATGAGTCGGTGGCGGTCGTGTTTTTGTTTTTAATAAGCATTCATCAAAATCAGTACGAGAAATATTATTTATGTTCGATTGTAAAAGAAATCTGTATATATAAGGTTATTATAGTATATACTAATAGTGAATAGACAGACTCTGTGTATAACTACGTAATATATGTATATAATATTATATATATATATATATGATTATATAATATACTAAATAATTATATAATATTTATTATATGTAATTTAAATAGATAAAACTTTAGTATTATATTATATATATTAGTTAAGTATTATATATAATATAATAGTATATACTTTATATATATATAGTATATTATATATGTCCTATTTATCTATATATTATATATATAATTTATATCTACTATTATATACCATATATACGTCTATATTACTAAGCTGCTATATAAATAGTACGGTTTATTAATTATAGTAATTACTTTGCAAGCTAGCTCTACTAATTCCAAAAAGGTTACAAGAATTGGCAAGTGCTTAAAAGTGTGAGACCTGATCCAAAGATTAGTATTCTGACCAAAAGCATAAGGACTTATGGATGAGTATTTATAATCTTTCCCAGCTACCTTAGAAGCTAGAACTGTCTTTGTCGGTTCGCGCTTTATTAAGTAAACTGATGCAGATTGGCAAGTGGAACAGATCAAAACCCGCGCGTGTTGCACTGACGTGTATGTCGTCAAGTGGGTAGCTTGAAACAAGTGCAATAACGTGTGTCAAAGACGCAGCAACGCTAGGTAGGTCTTTGGCCGTTGGTTTGTTTCATGAGGCCAGTAAAGTTAAGTTCGAAGATACTGGTGATGAGAAATCGCATTGATTTGGAAAAGGCCGTCGGTTTCTGGTTTCAGAGCAATCCGCAGGCGATTTCAAAGAGCTTTAGAAGGGCATCAAATTGAGAGCTGACTTTCGTGATAGTATAGTGGAATAATGTGGGAGAAGAACTAGTAATTAGAGCTTGTAAAAAACGCACCCATGTAGAAGTACCGTTGTAGTCTGCACGGGATCGACGGTTAAGCAGGACGTAGATCTGTGTGCTAATGAAAAAAGGGTAGGATCTGGCTGCTAATAGGTGTGTGTAATGTCGCCAGACCGTAGAACGTGCGAGAAGCGCAGAGCGCGATCAGAGCTTGGATGTGAGTATAGTGTGGGTGGAAAACCGTTTCTCGCTAAGAGTGGTAACGACGCGTCGAAATGGACTTTACAGGAGAACTATATCTACTGTAGATGCTGCTTTACAACGGAAGGACGAGATGAGGGGATATATGCACTTTCCTCATCTTAGAGGGACAGCGGCCCGGAATCTAAGTACCAAAGAGTATCCACTTTTCGGGTTCTGATGATGGTTTTGTGTGGAGTGAGTTAAAGTGGGCCGTCAAGAATCATCCATCTTTGCTGACTGAAAAGTATTAAGTCCTCCGGTAGCCGTGATCCGAAAAATCGTTCTGTGACGAAGTTGTGTGTGTGTAAATCACCTAGGCAGTTTTTTTGCCAAATGAAATAAAGTAAAACCGTTGGGAACAGCAGTGAAGTAACGACGAATTGCATCGCCACCGGACTCTCAACAGGATTCATCAACCGGCGGCACATAAGCAAAGTCTACAATGCTTTGCTCAGACATGGGTTACGAATTCAAATATGATTACAATTGATTGTCCGCAGAGGACGGTGAGTCTGGCAGCAATATTAATTGAGTGCCGGATCACCATATAGAGCTACTTGCTTGTGAACTATATCGTTCTACATGAGCATTCTGTGGGGTTTGCTTTTTGTCACGATTATATAATACACGTCGCAATAACGTATAGGTCTGCTCAAGATCGAAACATCTTATTATTGGTTCTTTACATATTATATAGATTATGATCTATATATATATAATTAGTATATATATATATTTAATAGGTAAATTTTTTATATATCTATATAAAATATTAGTATATATTTATATATATATATATATATATATAATATATATATATATATTATATATATTATTCCCTACCTTCTTGCTCCCTTACCACACGGCTTCCAGATACCCCGCCGCCGCTGTCTGTCTCCACAGAGCGCCTAGGGATGAACAGTATGCCTAGATCGTTTTTTCTCCGGGGATGGACCAGTTAAGTCGGTGACGTCCGCCTAGTGGATTGTTTGATTGCATGTTTTTCCCCAGGACCCTGGTTCGGTTCAGACATATGATATTTAATGTGGCATGATATTGACGAGGTGGTTTGATAAGGGTTTGGAGAGATTCTAAGGTTGAATCTATATTTATAGTGTTGCAAATCTGGGTGGTGGCCGCATCTTAGTTTGGCTAAGGATGACTGAATGGTTCTTGGGAGAGAGTTATATTCAGATGCTCTTTCTGGTTGATGTTCGTTTAGTATATTGTTTGGTTGTCGGTTTCTTAAATAGGTTTTGGTTAGGAGTGTATGGATTTGTTTGGTGTATGAAATGTCGTTTTCTGTTGGTGGGATGTTATTCAGAATAATGCTTGAAAGGACGGAGTTTGTTTAAGTCTGTGATAAACGGGGTTAGTGTGACGTGGGTGTTGAGGTATTTGTGTTTTGTCCTAGAATTGAGTGCCTATCATTTCTAAGCGTTTGTTTATGGGTAGTATTTTTTTTTCTTTATGCAGATGTTGTTGTGGAGTTGCATCCTGTTATAATTATAAGTGCCTTGTTTCGGTTATTTGTAGTTTTCTTATATTTCCCTTGGTCAGAAATAGGTGCCATATTGGTGAGGCGTAATTTAGTGTTGGACGGATGAATTGTTTATATATGGTGGTTGATATCTTTTTGTTATTTGTGATGTCAGTGCCGACTATGGTTCTTAGTATGTTTAGTTTCCTGTTTGCTGATGTTGCTGTTATGTTATCTATGTGTTTTGTGAAAGTCAAATGTGTGTCGAGTTTTACGTCAAGTATTTTAGGTGTTTTATTTAGTGGTATAGCTATGTTATTTATGTAGATTTGGGGATGGGTAGTACCGTGTTGTCGGTCTGATGTGATTAGAATGATAGATGATTTATTTGGTGAAGCGGACATTCTATTGTCGGTCAGCCAAGTTTGAATTTGGTTGATGTATTGTTGGGTCAGATTTGTAGCTATGTTTAGATTATGGTGTGTGGTGACAATGGTGAAGTTTATCTGCGTAGGTTATGTTTGTGTGGTCTGTTTGTGGTGTGGTAGATCGGCTGTGAATAAGTTAAATAGGGTGGGGGATAGGATTGCTCTTTGAGGTACGCCGTTTTTAATATTTACTGTACGGGATTTTTTGTTGCTTGTCTGTATTTGAGCTGCTCTCCCAGATAGGAAGTTTGATATCCATTTCTTTAAATTAGTAGAGATATTTGATTTTTTATTATTTTATGGATTA
>JABUQX010138582.1:0-19632 GCA_015478945.1 Trachelipus rathkii
ATAACTGATGTCTTTCCTATGTAAAAATAATGATTTTATTTTCTTTTCAATAACAATATTCAGGCTTTTTCTAATAAAAATTTTGCATGCAAAGTTGATTAAATGATTATTACATTGAGATAAATAATTAAATGAGATATTAAAGAATAATACAAAATATTGAGAAAGAATATTAGGGTAAATTGGGAAGAAAGAAAAAATCTATTTACAATAAATCATAACAATCTAGAAATTTAATGAGAATAACTGGATATGTTTTTCCTATCATCCATTTATTATCATATGAAAACCACCTTCAATTTCTTAATGATATTTCTAAGGGTTAGTGAATTCACCTCCTACTACCTCGTTTGCTTACTGCTTGTTTCATTCAATCCCGTTTCTAATTTCACTACCCCAACACATCATCCATCTTAGACCCTAAATCTTTGATATACTCCATTAAATAATAATGATAATAGTGCCTAATAATAATAATAAATAACCGCAGGGTGTTATTGTTGTTATGGTCTTGGTGTTGCAACTTAAGATGTAACATAGTGATAAGAACCAATACTAGGGGGACTTTGTGCATCCCTCCGTGTCCCAGCACTAGTAATGTGACTGTCACCTACGTAATCTTTAACTCTTCTACCTTTTCCCCTAGCATTTCACTTATTAAGAGATTTGTTTTGAACCCGCACCTTCAATGTTGGTAAAAAGCAAGCGTGTTACCACCTGACCACAATGAGCATTTTTCGAATTAATTATCCATATCTTTCAATCCTCTTCCTCCTTTTTTTCTCTTTATATAATTAATTTGCCTGGGTTTGGGTCCCGCTGCTACTTATTTGTACCCTAGAAATGCTCATGCATGTCAAAATTGGGGGGGGGGCAAGAATTTACCATTATACATGAGAGGTAATGGGGGGGGAAGTGTCAAACTAAATGTACCAATATAAAAGGCAAATAATAATTAGATAAAACACTTTGTTACAAATACTTGGGCATGATACATTGTTATATACATATATGAAAAATGCAAATGTTTAAATTTGGCATAAGATTATAAATTCAATTTTATTGAAACTTTAAAATAAAAAGTAACTCAAAGAGTGTTAAAAGTAATGAGACTTACTAGCTTAAAATAATGATAAATGTCTTTGTTTTCTTCTAGAGTACACTTCTACACATTCATCTAAGTTTATTTGTGTCTTCATTGGATATGGCTAGCAATGTCAGATGTGTTAAACGTTCCTGTTTTGATGAGTTTCTTATATAGTTTTTTACCTTTTTGAGAACCCTGAAAGATCTTTCTGCTGACGCTGTAGACACAGGAACTGTTAAATATAATTTCAAAAGCTTCAAAATATTTGGGTATACAACTTGAATGTGAGATTGTTTTGCACTGAAAACATTGCGAACCATGGAAATACGTTTCGATAAATTCACAAGAGCAAGATTTAAAGAATGCATGTAACAATGCACATACATTGCGTTCGGATTATTTTCTTTTAATCTTGCTGATACGAAATATATATACCTGACATATTTTGCTGCCTCGTCGTAGCATTGGGCTACTATATTAGAGGTCTCTAAACCTACTTCATTCATCACAGACAGGAGTAGGCGATACAATGATTCTCCATCTGTAAGGTCTGTCTTATAAAAACCAGGAAATCTTTCTTCGATTTTTAAATCATTAGCTACATACCTCAATACGATAGGCAACTGTTCATGATTTGTCACATCTGGAGTTTCATCCACGATTACAGAGAAGTACTTGCTTTTCTTGACACTTTCAATTATGTTGTTTTTTATTTGGCTGGTTAAAATTTCCAGCATCTCGTTTTGTACATTGTGATGAACATAATTAAAGTACTTTTCTCGCTCTAAAAACTTCTTCAAAAGCAAATTATCTGATGACCGCAATTTCAACAATTGTATATAGTTAACCCGGTTACTCGAGGATTCTTCTTTCCTATGGCCTCTTAATGTTAAGCCTTGTTTGCCAAGAAAAAGTAATGTTTCAAACAGAATTTTAAGGTACTCGCGTTTTTTTTTTACTTCTTTGTGATGGGAAGAAATCTTCTCTGATACGCTTTCTTTAGACTTTAAACTTTCTTGCCAGCGTTGCAAAGCTCTCAGATGAGAAGAAGTACGTTCGTGTTCTTGAAAACGCTGTGTTGCTTTATTCCAGTTCTTAAACTCGTTAGTAATAAATGTTAACTCATAACCACCAACACTGCCAAATAATCGACATGGAAAACAGAAGGCTTTGTCACCAGAGACACTATATTCAAGCCACTTAAATTGTGAATACCAAGCACTTCTAAATCTTCTTCCTTTGGTCTCTGGTAATTGTGCCAGGGAAGGTTGGAATGGTCCGTCTTTAAAATATTTCAAGGCAGCATCTTTGCCACAAAGTGGATCTCGTCTGTGGAGGTTAGACTGAGACTGGTTTAAATTTAGATATTGTACATGAGGTTTGCTAACCTGACTTTCACTGTCACAGAAGGAATTAGATGAAGAGTCAGGTCCAGGATCGTCATTAACAATTTACTAGCTTCCGATGTAGCGACAGAGTTCTCAGTTACAATGCTTTCTTCTTTCTGTTTTTACTAAAAAAAATGCAGTAACGTTCCTTTTGCACCTCTTCATTTTTCTCACTTGCTACACTAACAAGTTAACCAGTCGGAAACAGTATCACATTCACAAGTACACTAATAACCAAAAGCTCTTATAACTTTATAGGAGCACAGAGTACGCAATGTCACAAGAAAAAAAATACTACTAAATTGTGGTGCGTGTTCCTTAATCTTAAATAATCTTGGCTTCTAGAAGTTTCTTTTCGAGACTGTTCGAGGCGACCGGTAAACGGCAGAGCTAATTGGTCGGTCGAAACGATTACCATGGAAACGTACTGTCGTGGGCGGAGTCGCGCATGCTTGCTGAATGACAGCGCTATTAACCAGGGAGGAGAGGGTAGGTACAGTGACAATTTCTAGGAATTGATGCTATTATACCTACTAATTATTACATATATTAACTATATAGTATTCATTAAGTTATATTTGTCACCAGTTATGCAACTATTTATTTTAAAAAACCGAAATGCCCGATCCGAAAAAATCAACAATTTTGTATTTCTACGCGAAATAAACGAAGTGATATTTATCAAAGAAAATCCTTGTTTTGTTTGTTAAAATGGAATATCACAAAGTAAAGGATAAATAAATTCAATATTTTCTTCTCTTTGATATTGCTGTTCGTATATTAAACAAATTTATAAAAAAAAGTTGGGGGCAGCTGCCCCCCCATGCCCCCCTTAATCGCCGTCACTAGGTGTTGGTAAATTTGAGTTTTGGCAAAGAATTGCGAGCCTATCACATCCAGTGGTATATCTATGGGTAGTAATAATTATACTGAACTTCTCATACAAGGAAGCATGAATATCTAGTCCCCTATTTAATCTTTTTCCTTGACAAATTCAAGAAAAACTTACCAACATTAAACGAATATATAATATATGTATATGCATATTTACTACAAGATATACAATATATATGTAATATATAATAATAATAATAATAATAATAATAATAATAATATATATAATAATAATAATATATATATATATATATATATATATATATATATATATAATAATAATATATATAATAATAATATCGAGATTTAGCAATAACTGAATATGTTAAAAATATCAGAATAGGAAAAGATAATGTAATATATGTATATATATATATATATATATAATATGTATATATATATATATATATATATATATATATGTATATATATATATGTAATATAATATATATATAATAATAATATATAATATATATAATAATATAACTATAATATATACTATAATATAATATAACAATAATAAGCTACTGCCTATTGCAGTTGGAGGGCCACACTGCTTTCAGGAAGCCGGCCGCCGCCACCGGGGCAGTTCCACAGGTCGAGATAGAGGATACAGAAGAAGACGGCACGGGGCGTCGAGAGCTGGGCATCTCAGAAGGAGGTGCTCTATTTTATCTTGAGAATTGTGCATCTGGTGCAAGTGGGGGAGGTGATGTTGTCTAGTTTAAATCTGTGTTTATTGCATGAGTCTCGGGTGGTGACCCGATCTGCCGAGCGAGGTCAACACCTCTTCTGGACAGCGTTCTTCTATTGGGGAGAGTTTTGGGGAGGGGATTTAATAAAAGAGTATTATTTGGGCGGTTTTGAAGGTAAGTGTTTGTTAGGTGGGAATGGATATGTAATCCATGGCCTATTGGGAGGGCGGGATTATATTATAAGTGTTGTAATAGAATTGTGCAGGTGAGGAAGGGGGGATTTTGAGTCTTTGTCGGGGATTGGAAGAATTTGGTGACATGAATGGGTTGGGTTACGGGTCTTCTGGTAGAATTGTGTCCTACCATCTCGGAGAATGATATTGGAAATGGGAGGATGGGTTTCATCGATGTAAATGTTGGATTGGGGTGGTTTAAGTGCAACCTGTTGATAATTCTAAGAGCTGCGTTTTGGGAGATTTGTAGTTTGTTTGTGTTTGATTTTGAAATTGCTGGGAACCATGCTGGGGAAGCGTAATTTAAGTTAGTTCTAAAGTTGCTTATAGATAGTAGTGAGTGTGTGTTTACTGTCGCTGAAGTTGTGTTGGGGAAAGGGTTCGGAGGGTGTTTAGTTTTCGTTGTTGAGTTGTGGAAGTGATTTGGTCAATATGGGGGGGAAAACGTCATGTGGGTGTCGTATGTAAGTCCTAGTATTTTTGGGTTTTGTTTAGTGGGTGGGGGTTATTGTTCAGAGTAATTAAGGGATTGAGGGAGGATTGATGTCGGTTTGTGGTTAATAGGGAGATTGAGGACTTAAGGGGGGATGCTGTCATTCTGTTGGTGATTAACCAGTTTTCTAAGGAGTGTAAGTATTCTTGGGTATGTTGTGTGGCTGTGTTTACGTCTGGGTGTTGAGAATTTAAGCAAAAGACGTCTGCATACGAGATAAGTTTGGTGGAGTGGTAAATTGGGGTGGGTAGGTCTGCAGTGAAAAAGTTGAATAAAAATGGAGAGAGAATGAGACCTGTGGGACGCCGTTTTGTAATTTGATTTGAGTGGGAGAGATTGTTTTTGTATAATACTTTTGCAAAACGGTTGGTGATGAAATTGGAAAGCCATTTTTTGTCATTTTTTTCTAAAGGGGAATGGAGAATTTTTTGGATTAGGAGGTGTGTGGGGACGGTGTCAAATGCTTTGTCTATGTCTATTGCTGTTAGTATAGATCTATGGGAAGGTGATTGGTTGAAGCCGTTAATGATGTGTTGTGTGAGGGGGAGTTGAGGGCTGTGGTTGTAGAGTGGTTGCTTTTAAATCCGTGTTGGAAGTCTGGGGAGAGGAATAGATTAGGAGAATTTTATTTAATATTAATTTCTCAGCAATTTACTGATGGAACAAAGCAGAAATTGGGCGATAGGAGGAGAGTTGGGGTCTTTTTTGGTTTGAGTTTAGGGATTATGTATGCTTGTTTCAGATTGGGGGGAATGTAGTTGAGTTGCCAGGATTTATGATGTCTGTAATTAGGAGGATTACGTTATCTCCCAGGTGTTTTATGTGCAGGTTGGATATGAGTCTGGGCCTGATGCTGTTGATTCTATGAGGGTTTACTGGTTTCTGTCATCATGATTGTTGTGAATGGGAGGTATGGGGTTGAGATCTAGTTTGAGTTTTCTAAGTTGTTTTTTTGTTTTCCTGTTATCGGGGTGTGTTGGTTTGCAGGAGATCTTAGCGTAATGTTTAGCGAGACTGTCTGATTGTTGTTTAGGGGAGGGGAGGGAGTTGTTAGGTAAAGATGGGGATTCGTGAGATGGTGGGGGGTTGTTTCTTGAATTGTTTAACTTTTTGATGACTTACCTAGGTTTTCTTATTGTCTTTGCGTGAGATGTTTTGTTGGAGAGTATTCAGGAAATATATATATATATATATATATATATATATATATATATATATATATATATATATATATATATATATATATCTTTATATATATATATATATATATATATATATATATATATATATATATATATATATATATATATATCATCAGTTTCTCTCCCCAAGACTGAGAGTAAGGTGCGTGACATACACTGAAAAAGAGAAAAGTAGTAAAAGAATATAACAAGTTGAAAGAAAGCCCAGCCTTTACCTTTGGTGAGAACTCGTCGCTGTCAAAAAAATTCACCCTAGAGCTTCACGGGACCGCGACGGACCCTCACTATCGCATCTCGTCAATGTGGGGTTCATCCATTGTTCCAGGTGGGTTCACAACCATACCCCCTCACAAAACCCTTCCATTCACTCCTATTATGCACCTTTCTTCTCGCCTCAGCCAAACTCGCATTTCTCTTCTCCGGGTATTCCTTTACTGACTAAATCCACTTTTTCTTCAGTCTCCCAGCCGGTCGATTGCCAGCACACTCACCACTATACATCCTCTTAACCAACCGACTACCATCCATCCTTTAAACATGACCAAACCATCTCAATATACTTTCATTTATTCTCTCATTTACCCCTTTCTTCCACCACACAGCTCTCTAATTTTATCAATTCTTCTCCCACCTAACACGTCCCTAAGATTTTCCATCTGAACACATTATACTTTAGATCTATACTTCTTATTCCAGACCATAGTCTCACTACTGTACATTAACACAGGTAACAACATAAACTCATGTAAGACCCTAGCGCACTCAAGACTCAGTCCCTTTACATCCACCAACGATTTAATTGCACCAGTCATCTTCCTGCTATTCACAACTTTCCTACTACACTCTGCATCATCCGTTCCTTTTTCATCTAACATATATCCTAAATATTTAAACTCAGAATCTTGTTCCAGCTGCTCACCTTCTAACATAACCTCACACCATGGACTGTCCTCACTCACAACCATAACCTTAATCTTATTTACAATTACTTTCAAAACCCTCCTTTTACACATCCTGCCAAATCTCTCTACCAATCCTCTCACTCTCCAGATTTGTTACACAATACCAAATCATCCGCATATAATAGGTAGGGCACCCTCCACTCTCTTCCATTCTCCATCATTTTAACACCATCCCCTGCCACCCCACCTCTAATTCTTTCATAACCCCATCCATAAACAAACTGAATAACCAAGAAGACATAAAACATCAATATCTCACTCCACTATTAATTAATTATATTAAACTAATCACTTTCAACTCCATTTATTCTTACACATGCTTGCTTCACTACTATTGTCATACATACATACTTCTGATCTCATTCAGAAGTTTACCACCAGCACTATATATCCCTAACACCTGCCATAGAGCTTTCTTATTAATCCTATCATACGCCCATTGCAATCCATAAAACCTAATACAATTTATTCTTCTTTCTCCCTCACATTTTCTCAATCATTTGTTTCAATGTAAAGATTTGATCCACACATCCTCTACCACTTCTAAACGCACCTTGTTCTTCACAATCAGTCCTTCAGTCACTTGATGCACTCTTTCGACCAAAATGCCAGCATATATCTTCCCTACAATACTCAATAAACTAATTCCCCTATAGTTCCTACAGTTACCCTTATCTCCCTTACCCTTATATAAGGGTAATATTATGCTCTCCTCCAATCCCTCAGAACTATACCCTCCATAAAGCTAAATTTTGTTACACAACTTCACAATCAGTCAATCCTGCATCTGCTCGTTCTTGATCATTTCATAGTAATTTCATCTATACCTGCCAATTTACCATTCTTCAACTTTCTCACTCTACCCATTACCTCCTCCTTATTAGTGACCTCATTCCCAAAATACCTATTCCTTCTTGCACCATCAAACCCCACATTACTGCCAATGTTATTAAGATTTTCGAAGTGTTCCCTCCACACTCCCCTCACATCCATCTCATCAGTTACGAAAGTACCATACCTATTCATTATTCTAAGCAGATTCCCCTTATTCTCATTCTTAACCTTTCACGCTTCCTATTCCCTGTAAGTCCCCATTCATCCTCCTTCCAAACTGTTTATTTACCTCTTTTTTCCTCCTATGTATGCACCTTTTAGTATTTCTTTTTTCTCCTTATATAATTCCAAACATCTTTTCTTTTGAAACTTCATCATTGACTTTTGGTACATTCAACCATGCTTCTTTTTTACTTTTAACCGCTTGCATCACCTCTTTATCCCACCACTCACTTAACATTCTTACTTCCCACTTTAGAACATCCACATACTTCTTTTGCACTACTACTACTACTAATAATAATAATTAGTGATGTACCGATACCATGGTATCGGTATCGGTCGATTTCATCATCATCACCTGTACCTAGCTTCTCCACAACTGGGGATACTGTTAGCTCAAGAATATGGAAGAAGCGTGAAGTTCTAGTGCATAAATAAGTAGTATCGGAACCCAAACCCAAACCCAAAGCCAGCAACAATAGAACGAAACTGTGGTGGAGAAAGAAGATTCAAAGATAGATAATTAATTTGAAAAATGAGGGAAGGAAGAAGAATAAAAGATTACATATGTGACAACGCACATATTATTACTAGGGCCATGGGGTGCACAAATCTGCTTAGATTTGGTTCTTATCACTATGCTCAGGCAGGGTTGGCAAAAAGCCATGGATTTTGGGCTATGGTTAATTGGCAAGTTGCAATACCCCTATTATTATTATTATATTATTATTATTATTATTATTATTATTATTATTATTATTATTATTATTATTATTATCTTGAAAAAGGATAGAAATTTTAAACTTACTTTTAAACTCTGAATATTCCCATCTTCCTGCACTGTACATTGAATATTTAAATCCTCCTGTACTGAACTTTGAATATTCTCATCTTCCTGTACTGTACTTTGAATATTTCCATCCTCCTGTACTGTACTTGGAATATTCTCATCTTCCTGTACTGTACTGTGAATATTTCCATCCTTCTGAAACAAATTTAAATTTAAGTGTATTCGCAAATGTCTATTCAAGTCTCCCTTTCTGTTAGTTTTATAGTCACAATCCGCACAATGGAACCGTTTAATATTATTATGTTCCAACATATGTATCTTCATACTTGTTCCCTGATTGCACTCATAAGTACACTCGGAACATTTGTAAATTTTTGCCTCGGAATGAGTACGCATATGAAGAATTAAATATAGTTTTGTCTTAGCTTCATAAGGGCATTCTAGACACTTAAATAATTTCAAATTGGAGTGGGACCACATATGTTGGTTTAAACTAGTTTTATACTGGCTTTGAAAAGAACATTCGGTACACTGAAACACTTTTGGGGTTTTATGTCTCGTCAGATGCATTTGTAAATAAGATTTTCGCTTAAAGCTTATGTTACAATCCGAACAGTGAAATGAATCGGAAATTCCATTTACAGAAACACTCTCTTCCTCTTCCTCTTCTTTTTTCGATTCCTTCTCAACTTTAGGTACTTTCTTATTTACCAGTTCTTCTTTGATCTTCTTCACCACCTTTGGTTTTATCTTCTTTACTGGTTTTTCTTTCTTGATGCTCGGTTTACGAAATAAAAAAGATTTTCTTTATTACGTTTATTTCGAATATCAATATTGATAATTAGAATAAATATTAATTATATATTCACATTTTATAATATTATATTTAGGAAAGCAGATAAAAGTTCATTGTTGAAAATATTGGAAACAAAATTTCGCTAAAACGAAGAGTCACAAGCAACTAATTTGGGTGTTGGGGTATGCAAGCATCATACCCCTGGACCAGTTCGAGATCATGTGCTGGAACTCATGCATTATTTATCTAAAAATTTATATATAGAACTCTCTTATTTTTAGAGATTATTATTTGCTTCTTCTCTGTGTTGCTGTATAAATTACCTCAAGGCATTATATAAAAAGGGCGTTTTACTATGATATAATACAAACAAAGTCTCACCAAGAAGGGTAGGCATAGTAGGGAGACGGAGTCGGAGACACGTCTCATGCTAAGGGGTGTTCTATGTCCCAGCAATCACTACGAAGGAGCAAAATCATCGCCAACGAAATATTTTTCTAAAATTTCTCTCGACCAGTCTGGTTCAAAAATGTCAAATTGCAAGAAATACCTTTGGAACAGCTTATATTCTTATATTTAATATAATATTATTTTTTAACTATGCTGTTTTGTTTATTATAAATATTAATACTATTATTTTAATTTTATTTATATGATTTTTATATTTATTTTTTAATAACATATTCTTTAATTTATAATATATTATTGTATTTATTATTGTTTTAATATTATATTTATAAATATGGGTTATATTATATTCAGGGCATACAGGCAAATGAAAAATTTAGTCACAAATTTTGAATATTTTATATTCTATGGCTATTTACATATTATCATTAGGTACTTTGTAATTATTATACTCGGTGAATTTGATATTTTATCCGGTATCTTTTAATTGTGTCAGACTTCTCGCCTAACCCAATCTAAGAAATACTTGGGGCTATTTCATCATGTAAGTAAAGGGTGTTATATTAGCACTCTGTAAACATGTGTTTCATGGGAGTTCTGTTTCTTCTAGAGGGAACTTTTTAGAAGATGAATGTAGTTGATTTTGTTTTGAATTTTTTATTGAAAGCGATTGTAGGGAAAGATAGTTTCGGATATTTTAGATATTTTTTTTAGAACATTTCATACATTACTCAAATTTTGCAGGTGAAAATGCGAATAAGGAAGAATGTTTAAAGAGAATAGTTCAAATATAAGTAATCCATTGGAGAAAATTAAATATTTAAACTACTAAAATGATGACATCAAAGATTTGTGTACTTGTAGTAATAAGGTATGACAGTGATCCATCACTCTCGCGCATAAATAATATTGGTCTTTGCCAATAGTAGGCTTATCATACAGCGATGCCTTTGCAATTGTAAAAGTGGAGGTAGTTTTTATTTTAATACATCAGAAGTGCACACGGTTAACAAAGGTTGTAATGTACGTTGAATGGATTTTAGAGGTTCAAAGCAATTGGGGTTTTTAAATCTTTATATTGCCGCTGAGTGAATATTTTACTTTTTATTTTTATATTAATGTATTGAATTATCATAATTTTATATTGAATTATTTTTATATGCTAATATATATTTCAGTTTTAATAGATATATTTTGGTTAATTAGATTTATATATATATTTATATTATGACATATATATTATATATTTATTTATTCTTTGTTTAATATATTATTTTTAAAGTAATATGTTATCACTTATTATAGGATATTATACACTCTTTTCGGGCAGCTTTTACTATATTTCAAGTTTTTACTTAAAGAATAATAATGTTTTAAGGTAATTGGAAAATCAAGTACAAGCCATCTTTATTGCTTGAATTGGTTTATTGAGGATTATCAGTTTAATATTGGTGTCACAGAGTGGGAGTCATATTTTTTTCTTAATTTTATTGGGTTTAGAGTGCTATGATTATTAAACGGTCAATGTGGATATTCATATAGGTTAGGGAGCTTATGATTTTTACAGGTCACATATGTGTTAGTAGTGATAATAGGGTTAGGTATTAGATGTGATTATAATGAGTGTGCATTTCTTAGCGTTGGAGCTTCTAATCGTTTTATGTATTTCGAGACTAATATTATTGGTTTGAATTAGGTCGTATTCTTTATTATTATTCGTAGACATTTTCTATATATATTATATTATTTAATATATTTATATTAATAATATGGGCAGAGTTCTTAAGATTTCACTCATCATGAATCGTTATATTTTATTAATATACATAAGTTTTATCAATAATAGATTATTAAAAAATTCCAAATATCGATTTCATGTATCGATATAAAAAGTATGAGAGTATTTTTCGAGTTTATATGTAACCATTAATTACTTTCGAGTCATATCTCCTCATTAATTGTGTGTTATAAGTTTTGTACTTTGCACGTTTAAACACATTTAGATAATTATATAGATTTTAGCAGCATTAAATCTTATATTTAATAATCTTTTAATCTCTTTTAATTTATTAATTATAATTTTTTAATGTAGTATCTAGTAAATTAATTTATCTAGCTGAAATCTTTACTATATTTTATTATATTTATATAATTATTATTATTATTTTATATAATAATTTATTTATTAATTAATTATTAATATAATATTTATATTAATGTTATTATTATATTATTTATTATTATTTATTAATTATATATATCTATTTATCTATTAAGAGTGAAAAGTTGGATATTCTTAGTTACAGATGAATATTATAGTTGAGAGAGGCAACTATTTGGCTTATGTAAGGTCATAAGAAAAGCGTTGATAGGGTGGTATGTATAGTGACAATGATTATTGTTGAGGCGGAGGTGTTACTAGGTTATAGCACATTATGATTTTGTCAAGGGGGATGAACCCTAATATGTAAATTTTTTGACTGCAGTGATGTTTTATTGTACTTCTGGGCATTATAGGGCAATTGTGTAAGTTGACAAGACTTTCAACATAACTCCAATCCCTAGGTCTATTCACTTTTTATCAAATTTAGTCCACTCTACTGTTCTACACTAATTTTTTCTGATTTCTAGTGTCATGCTAATTAAATAACACATATATATTACAACTAATACGCAATACGTTTTTTTGGAAAATTTAATTAATAATAATATAAATAATAATTCTAATAAATATATAATATTGAATAATTAATAAATAATATATAAATTAATATTAATAATGTTAAATGAATAAATTTAAAAATAACAAATAACAAAGAGTATATAATAATAATATGATATAAATGTTAAATTTAATTAATTTATTAATATTATATATTTCTTAGCTTTTAGACTTTTAACAAGATAATTACTAATTTTATTATATAATATTATCTAATATATATTAAATATAAAATAATTTAAAATAATTTTTTATATATTAAATTATATAAATAAATTATATATAAGTATTATTAAAAATTATTATATTTTACTATAATTATTTATTTAAAGGATATTTAATTATACCTGAGAATGACATTGCTGTGGATTATCTACTTAACACGGGAGTTCATAGAGTTGGCATTAAACTCCTTCTATCTTTTTTCCAATTTTGGAATTGACCCCACACTTGAGCGCTATAGCTCATTACATCTCTTTTTAAATAACAATTTTTATAAATAAATCTATAAAAAAATACAAATAAAAATTAATTGATAAGATTTTAAGAGAAAGCTTTTTAAATCAATTATGTGATGAAGAAAACTTATTACAAAATTTCTAAGACCTGGGATGACGTCCTACACAAAAATTGATGAAATCAGGAAAATTTCCAATGTTTGAAAGTGTATAAAAATATAAGTAGTGGTAATTATTGACTAATTCAAAGTGAAGATAATTAACTTGTAAATATAAATAATTACTATATAATAAATAATTTTAATACAAAAACAACTAGTAACAACTAAAAAATAATCTAACATAACGTCAACTAAAAATTGAAAATCTATTCTTACTAATATTGATAGATGACAAATACTATAAATTTCAAAATTTAAGTCCATGAAATACATTATTAAGGAAACGAATTAAAAAAATTAGTGATAGCATAGGGGTTCAAATTAGTCTAGTGAGAAATCAGGTAAAATATTTATGAAAGGAAATTTTAAATTTTTTCAATTATCTTTCAGGTAAAAAAATAATAATTAAAACATGCTATAAAAAGAGTTGAAAATGAAATGTGGTAACTGCATCAGGAATACATATCCACAAATTCTTTACAAAATTAAAATATTTTCAGGCACATTTCAAAATAGGTGAAACAATAATAGAAATAAGACAAATTTAAAGTCCCTGGAGCATATCATAGGGCTCGTTGGATGGTGAATATCATTTATTTCATGAAAATAGAAAGAAGAATTATTTAATTATTAAGTTATTAAGTTAAAATGATACCACCTTAACAGAATAAAAATGAATTTAATTAGCATACTGTTTCATAAGATTCTTCAAATCAGAATAAAAAAATACACAAAATAAAAAAATCCACTATATCGTCAGCTTCTAAGGTAGGCTAATTGATATAAAAACTCATATGGTTTCCTTTCCAAATCAGATTTAAAATTTAAATTTCTTAAAATAAAATTTTATAAAAGAATATTTGAGCAAGAAGGTTACTTTGGGGGTTATTATGTGCTTTGAGAGCGATGTTACGTAAAAAATCAATATACCTTTGAAACGTAAATAAGCAAATATACAAATTATAAAAATAAATTAATGCAATAGATAGTAAAAATTTAAACAGACACTTTAAGCATCAGGTAGTAATAATAGATGAAATTTTATAAACATCAAAAACTTTTTGATATAATATCAAATTCTGTTTTTTAATTATGTAATAAAATCAAATTTATATATTTAAATATATGATGTCCATACATTATGTTATATAAAGTATAAATATACATATAATTAAGTATTTATATATATAATAATTAATTATATATTATATAATATATTATAATAAAATTATATTAGTTATAGTAATGTGGTAGATAATATTATTATAATTAATTAATAAATTAATAATAATAATAATATTAAATATAATTATAATTATAATTACATAATAATTAAATAAATATTAATATAATTATATATATATAAATTATAATATATTTAATAAAATTATAATAAATAATTTAAATAATTAATAATAATAATAATATAATAATATATTTAAATTAATATAAAATATATAATATATAATTAATCAATTAAATAAAATAATATAATTAATATTTATATATTATTAATAATAATAAGGTCATATAATTAGATTAAGATGTAGCCCTGACGATTGTGAACCATAAAATAAAATTTTTCTAAGTTCAAAATAAAATTTCAGAAGTTCAGAAAGTTAAGAAGTTTAAGTTAACTTTATTTTAAGAAAATTCTATTTAGTGGACAAGTATTCTAGTGAATTTTGACAGATGCCTTGCACAACTAATAAACAATTTTCTTAAAAATAAAACTAACTTAATTTACTTTATATGAATATTATCAATATTATTTTTTTAGATACATATAAAATATTATTTTGAGTCTTCTAAAATCATTGATACGTTCAGCATTCAATCATAAATTACTTCTTGAGTAGAGATAATAATCCATTATATAATTATATATTAAATATAATAATATAATTAAATTATATATAATATTATATAAATTATAAATTAATATATTTTTAATAATATATTAAATTAAATATAATATAATATACTTTATAATGAATAATAGATTATGTATTTATTTATTATAAATTATATAAATGTATAATATTAATTAGTATAATAATATTAATATTAAATGTAATATAATAATTAATATAAATAATATAAAATATAATAATTATATAATATATATATAATTATATAAATTAATTTTATTATTAATAATATTATATAATAATAAATAATTAATATTAATATACAATAATTTAAATATATTATTTAATAATTAACTAAATATATATTTATTATTAGTTAGAATATCATATTATACTTCTATAATTTTATATTAAATAATTAATTTAATATTATATTTAATAATAATATATAAATTAATAATTATAATATATAATTATTATACTAATGAATATATTATAAATTATATATTAATATTAATTAATTAAATATAATTATCTTTATTATTATAATCCAAATAATATAATAATAAATATATTGACATCAGCATTACACAATAAAATAAATATCGTAAAAACTAAAAAAATTATAACATTAAGGAAAAAATAATCAAATAAATTTTATAGTGAATTTTTTTTCAGCAAGCAATAATTATAGATACATAACTAATTATAATCATGAAAACATTTTAAATAAATTTATTTTATTTCTATATATTTATTAATAATGAAATAAAACTTAAATTGTATTAGTGCAATGACTTCCGGTTGAATATATATAATAATAATAATCCTTCAGGGAGTCTTCTAATAATAATAATAATAATGAATAATATAAATATAATATATGCAGCTTTTACGCTTGAAGTTAAGCTTGAAATTCTAGAGTTAGAGAAGCACGAGTTACCAATATTTGTTTATTTTTTAATCATGCTCTGGAGAAAATTTATTTTTTTTTTTTTTTTTTTTTTTTAGGGGTTCGAGCGACGGTGGGACAGAGGTCCCGAGAACCGACTCGGTCCATCTTTGTGGTTTACCCTTGGGGTATCATTTAGTTAAAAAATTAAACCTAAAACGTCTCCATTAATTGTACTTCTAAAACAATAATTATGTTTTGACCACATTTTAACATTTTAAATTTTTCAAAGGCGTTATTTTTTTTTTATTTCATCCAAAAAATTCTCCTGATTATAAAATGTTTATTTATTTTCCTATAAATGTTAAGTTTTTTAGTTACATGCATGTTGCTTTCGGGACGCTGATATATAATATATATATATATTATAATATATTATTATATATATATTATAATTATATTATATAATATACATCTATTATATATATAATAATAAGTTAATCATATATATATATATATATAATATATATTTATATTCTATATATGATATACAGAGGGGGCCGTAACGCTTACATCAACGGCGTGGTACGTAACGGGGTTACAATTGTAACAAGTAACGGTAACGCTTAAAGATTTTAAATGTAGACGATGTAAGGATTAACGTAGTACCCTTTCTTAAAAATTGTAAGGTTTTTTCCGTTACTCGTTACTGTGCATCCTACACGTAGTAGTAGTAGTAGACATTTATTTTTATTTTATGGAAACGAATTTAGTTTTTCCAGATTTTTAAATATATATGTAATATTGTATATATAATATATATTATATATATATATTATATTATATATATATATATATATATATATATTTAATATATTATAATATATATTAATACTATAATATTATATATATATATATATATATATATTATATATATATATATTCAAGGGATTAAGCCTAGGAAGTAGACAGACCTTTAGGTAAGACCAGAAACGATTTGGGGACCAGGAACTTGAAATAACGTTTTTAAGATTGATGCGCTCGTTTAATATTGCGACGTAGATGGTAAGGAGGAGTGAGATCCTGGAGATGATGAGGAAGAGGAGGATCGACTTGATGGGAATGGCAGGATGCGAATGAAGAAGAGAAGAGAGAGGAAGAGATTGGGGAGAGGATATGTATTGATTAGTTAAAGTGGGTGAGGAAGGAATCAAAAGCATGGAGATAAGCTTCAAATAATAGGGCGAAGATGTCTCGTTCTACAGACTATAGAAGTCTAACAGAAAGACTTTTAAGATGCACTTTTATAATCAAGGAAAAGAGGTACTACTTCTATCAGATATATTCGCCGCAACAGGGACTCCCTACCTGGAAGAGGAAAAAAATCAGTTCATGGAAATGCTGGAGAAGAAGTAGAAGAGGAGAAGAGAAGAGGATGTACGTTTCTTATTGGAGATTTAAGCAGAGTGGGAAAGGAGCAGGAGAA
Organism: Trachelipus rathkii; assembly: GCA_015478945.1. Classification (NCBI taxonomy): domain Eukaryota; kingdom Metazoa; phylum Arthropoda; class Malacostraca; order Isopoda; family Trachelipodidae; genus Trachelipus; species Trachelipus rathkii. The sequence goes on from JABUQX010138582.1 coordinate 17,595, forward strand.
CGGTGGAGACAATGGTAGCAGTATGGAGGGAGGTAAGGAATGATTGAGAAGAGATGCTGATAGATTTCTGTCTGAGGAAGGGATTGAGATATAATGGTATTGTTCAACGAAGGGACTCACAGTAGGTTCGCGAAAGGTAATAAGATGAATACATAATCACAGGAAGATTCGATCAGGATCTATTATAACTATATAATATCGGTATAGTAGGATAATAAGGATTGTTAAGTATAATTACCTGCAGTAACAATGGACTTCGGATCATGAGTTGTGACGGACCTGGTGGATGAAGGCAGAAAAGCTGCGATAGAAAAGGAATGTTGATTAAAGTGAATCACTGAAGAAGTGTGACAATAAAGGAATAATTAAAAAAACAATAAATAAAGAAAAATGAACAGAGTAGGAAGATGGAGAAGATACAACGATAAGAGGGTAGCAGAGGAGATCCTAGGCAAAAGATGGGTAGGAGGAACGAGGAAAAGACACAAAGTGGTGGACTGAAGAAGTGAGAGGCAATAAAGAGGAAAACGGTATTGATGAGAAGGGCTGCAAATAGAACAGTACAAACAGGTCAGTACTGTGGAGGAAGAAATGATGCAAGGAGAGTGAAAAGAAATAGGAAAAGAGAGGCTGCAAAGAGCGAGGCGGAAGAAATGATGGAAGATGGGAAGGAGAAAGGAAGAAGGTTTTTAGACTGGCAAAAACAATAGAGGATCAAAGAGCAAAGTGTGCAACATCAAGGATAAGCAGGGAGGTTTTGGTGAAATCAATAGACACAAACAAGAGATGACGTGATACAAATTGTCTCAGGGCTGGAAAGGGGAGGAGGAGGGAGAAGAGATGTGGAGGAGAGGAAGCATGGAGGGGGAGGAGATTCTTGGAGAATAGAGTAGCTCTGAAGCGATGAGGAACGGTAAGGCCCCTGGTGAAGAGGGGTTACCCTTGGAATTGATAAAAGAGGGAGGGGGAAAATGAAAGAAGCAATTTTGACAAACTGTTTAATAGGTGTTGGAAAGAGAGTGGAAGTACCAGAAGGATGGGAAAGTCAATTATAGTGCAATTATAAGGAAAGGAAATAATGAGACTGGTAAAAACTACAGAGGATATTTCTTGTTGAAGCAATTGGCAAAACATAATACAGAATTTAAGAACTAGGTGGGAATAGTAGTAGAAGCCAGCCGGGGAGAGGCAGCACGGATATAGAAATGAACAGAAGAACGACGGATCTCTTGTTTCGCTCTGAGAATTACGTTGGAAAGTATGGGAATCAACAACGAGAATATAATATTTCTAGATTGAGAAGAGCTTCGATTAGTGCTAAGAGAGATTGGAGAGTGCTGGGAGAGAATTTGGCAGTAGGAGAAAAGTTTGAGATGAGCTCTGGAGAGTTTGTACGGAATAGCAAATGTAATGTAGAAAGAAATATGAAAGAATAAGGATGGTTCCAGGTTGAGAACAGGGGTTAACTAAAGAGCGTGTTGTAACCAAATTTTGTTGTTGTTCTGGATGTAGTTGTCAAGAAGTGAGAGAAGATCAAGATTTGGACGGGGTGTATTTTGGCTTATTGCGGGATGACTTGGCGTGCTGGAGCGAAGAGGATAGGATTAGAGAGGTAGTAGATATGTTTTGCCAACAAGGACTGAAGAGGGCGGCTTGAAACTTAAAGCAGAAAAGACGGAGATCATGGTGGTCAGAGAGAAGAAGGAGGAAGAAGAGGCGAAGAATAGAGGTGGAGGGGACTGAGAAAAAGATGGTGGAAAAGTATTTGGGTGGAGTCTTTGGAAGAGAGGGAGGAAATGTTCAGGAGATAAAGGATAGCCTAGTATGGGGGAGCAGTAAGAGCATTGGTATCCATACTGAAAGATAGACAATGAGTGTGGAGGTGAAAGGGTGATCTTGAGTGTGTTAAGGATTTATATATATTGGGTGCAAAGCCCAAGGATAGTAGAATACAGTCGGGGGAGATTACGTTTTTGAGAGCGATAATGGACGCTGAAGGGACGCAGGAAAAGAAGAATACGGGAGGAGGATATGGAGT
>JABUQX010138583.1:0-10000 GCA_015478945.1 Trachelipus rathkii
TATATATATATATATATATATATATATATATATATATATATATATACATATATATATAATAGTATATATATATATATATATATATATATATATTATTACATATATATATATATATATATATATACATATATATATATATATATATATATATTATATATATATATATATATATATATATAAGAAGCATTCATTGTGATAAATTTCATTGCCTTTATAACGAAAGTATATATTATATATATATATATATATATATATATATATATATATATATATATATATATATATATATATATATTTTTTGTAAAAAGTTAATCTATATTTATGTTTTTATTAATATTATATATATATATACAGATAAATATATATATAATAGGGAGTATCAACCATCTAGAAGTTAGGTCTGTTCATTACAATAACTAGATTCATCTAGTTAGCCCAGCACAGATCGTCGATCCATAGGTAGGTCCGGCAAAGTGACCCTTCCTAGTTCAGGTTACGATAAGATTTGTTAAGTATACACAGTAAATTTGTGCATGCCTAACAAAACATATCATAACCTGATCTAAGAATATAATCCAACCTAACCTATATGGATCGACGATGCCGTAAACCTAGACCTAACCTAGATAGATCTACGCTGCCATAAGCATAGACATAACCTAGATGAAATTGACTGTCCCTATTATATATATATATATATATATATATATATATATATATATATATATAGCAGAGCATATATATATATACATATATATATATATATATATATATATATATATATATATAGTATATATATATATATATATATATATATATATATATATAGGCTTAATTGAACCTTTCTGTCTGAGTGAAAATCAAGTTTATTGAATCCACTTTAAATAGAAAAATGCTTTCTCATCGTACACCTGCCAACATCCTCCAATACATAGATCCATAGAAATAATATTAGTTGTTGTTTTTGATTGTTCCTTGTGTTTGTCGCATTCGCATCTCATTTAGTTTAAAAAATTTTGAAAATCAATTCATTCTTCTTCTTGCTCCGAAGAGGCCAACATGTATTGTTGGACGAAAGGTCAGCACAGTCATTTTAATTTAGTTTGTGTATTTTAAATATCCGCATAGTTGGATTAAATCGTAATTATGCATTATCATATATATATATATATATATATATATATATATATATATATATATATATATATATATATATATATATATATATAGATATATATATATGGTATATATATATATATATATATATATATACATACTCTCTACCTTAATTGGAGGGCCACACTGCTTCCAGGAAGCTGGCCACCGCTCTTGGGTTCCACAGGTCGAGGAGAGAAGATATAGAGAAGTCGGCGCGGGGGGCGTCGAGAGCGGAGCACCTCAGAAGGAGGTGCTCTATTGTACGGACTTATTGTGACATATATATATATATATATATATATATATATATATATATATATATATTATATATATATATATATATATGTTATATATAAAGAATATAGTATATATATATATATATATATATATATATATATATATGGAGAGAAATATATATATATACATATCTATACATAGATATAAACAGATAGCAGAATATATATATATATATATATATATATATATATATATATATATATATATATATATATATATATATATATATATATATATATATATATTAATTTTTTTAGGGTACTATGGAGTACGTCACACCTTAGGAATATTGTGTTTCTTCGGGTTTTTCTATTATTTCTAGTCTTAGATGTTGTTTGGTCTGTAACAATTGTATGATGACCAAAAACACGACTCAGAAAATCAATTGTTCAACCTTGGTGATGTTCTAAAGTTAAAACATGCTTAGAAAATTAAAGTAAAATAAAAAAAAAAAAGAAATATATATATATATATATATATATATATATATATATATATATATATATATATATATATATATATATATATATATATATATATATATATATATATATATATATATATATATATATATAATCATCTTCATCTACCTTTTTTTCCCAAGATTGGGAGTACGTGATGCGCTATGGTGCATCGGAAAAAGAAAAAGCAGTAGGAGAATAGGCGACACGTCGAAAAGAAAGCCCAGCCTTACAGCCCCTCAGTACCATTAATTAGTAAGAACTCGTCGCAATCAGAAAATCCACCCTAGAGCTTCACGGGACCGCGACGGATCCTCACTATGGTAAATCGTTAAGTGTAGGGTTCATCCCCTGGCCCAGGTGGGCCACAACCATACCCCCTTACAACACTCCGCCATTCTCTCATATCATTCACCTTTCTTCTCGCCTCTGCCAAACCCCACATTTCTCCTGCAAACATTCCTTTACCGGACTCAATCCACTTTTTCTTCGGTCTCCCAGCCGGTCGGTTCCCAACACACTCACCACTATACATCCGCTTAACCAACCGACTATCATTCATCCTTTCCACATGACCAAACCATCTCAACATACTTTCATTTATTCTCTCGTTTACCCCTTTCTTCACACCACACAACTCTCTAATACGTTCATTCATCATTTTATCAATTCTTCTGACACCTAGCACGCCCCTAAGATTGTCCATCTGAACACATTGAACTTTAGATCTATACTTTTATTCCAGACCATAGTCTCACTACTATACAATAACACAGGTAACAAAATACCTCATGCAAGACCCTAGCGCACTCCAGACTTAGTCCTTTTACATTCACCAACGATTTAATTGCACCAGCCACCTTCCTGCCATTCACAACTTTCCTACTGCACTCTGCATCATCCGTTCCCTTTTCATTCAACACATATCCTAAATATTTAAACTCAGACACGTTCCAGCTGCTCACTCATCTAACATATCCTCTCACACTGAGGGCTATCCTCACTCCACAACCATAACCTTACTCTATCTACGTTTACTTTCAAACCCCTCCTTTTACACACCCTGCCAAATCTCTCTACCAATCTTCTCAAACTCTCTTCAGATTCGCCACAAAGAACCAAATCATCCCCATATAATAGGTAGATCACCCTCCACTCATGTCCATTTTCCATCATTCTAACACCATTTCCTGCCACCCCCACCTCTAATTCTTTCATAACCCCATCCATATATAAATTGAAAGAGCCATAACACAACCCTGTCTCACTCCGCTATTAATAAACCAATCCCTTTTGACACCATTTATTCTTACACACGCCTCACTATCTTCATACATCCTTTGATTCCATTCAGAAGCCTACCACCAACACCATATATCACTCAACACCTGCCATAGAGCTTCCTATTAACCCTATCATACTTCCTGTTGCAAATCCATAAAACCTAAATACAATTTATTCTTCTTCTCCCTCATTTTATCAATCATTTGTTTCAATGTAAAGATTTGATCCACACATCTTCTACTACTCCTAAACGCACCTTGTTCTTCACCAATCGTCACTCGACGCACTCTTTCGACCAAAAATACCTATATATATCTTCCCTACAACACTAATAAACTTATTTCCTATAATTCCTACATTTCCCTTTATCCCCCTTACCCCTTACCCTTATATAAGGGTACTATTACTGCTCTCCTCCAATCCCTCGGAACTATACCCTCCATAAACGCTTTATTACACAACTTCCAAATCCAATCAATCACCATCTCGCCTCCGTTCTTGATCATTTTACCAGTAATTTCATCTATACCTGCAGATTTACCATTCTTCAACTTTCTACTCTACCCATTACCTCCTCCTTGCTAATAACCTCATCCCCAAAATACCTATTCCTTCTTGCACCATCAAACCCACACACATTCACTATCACCTCTTCATTACTGCCAATATTATGCAGATTTTTGAAGTGTTCTTTCCACACTCCCCTCACATCCATTTCATCAGTTACAAAAGCACCATCCCTATTCATTATTCTGAGCAGGTTCCCTTTTTCTCATTCTTAACCTTTCGCGTCCTTCCAGAAGAGCTTCCTATTCCCTTGTAAGTCCCCATTCCTCCCCTTAAACTGTTCATTTACCTCGATTCTCCTACGTATGAACCTTTTAGTATTTCTTTTTTCCTCCTTATATAATTCCAAGCATCTTTCTTTTGAAACTTCATCATTTGCTTTTAGTACATTCAACCACGCTTCTTTTTACTTTTAACCGCTTGCATCACCTCTTCATTCCACCACTCACTGTTAACATTCTTCCTACTTTAGCACATCCACATACTTCTTTTTGCACTGCTAACAATTGCTTCCTTCATTTGCTCCCAGATTTGTTCAGTTTCAACTTGTTCACAATCAACTGATTTACTTGCGAGCGCTCTTACATACTTATCCTTATTACCTTGTTCACTTAACTTCTCACTCTTAATTTTACCCACTTCCTTCCGTATCACCTTCCTCTCCATCCAAGCCCCCACTAACTTAATTTTACATAGAACAACATAATGATCCGATAATCCCATTCCTAAACCCCTCACTGATTTAACATCCAACACATACTTCAACATCTCCTTCTTCACCAACACAAAATCAATCATACTTTTCACTTCGATACCATCTCTACCTACACCAACTCTAGTATACTTATGGATACTCTTGTGTTTAAAGAAAGTATTACTTACACACATACCTCTCTCTTCACAGAAATCAATCACCTTCCTACCATTCTCATTTTCTCCCGCCACCCCAAAACCACCTGTTATGATCACCTATCCAACCATTTAGATCCCCCAACGCTATCAATCTGAAGCTCCTACTCACCCCATCCAAAACATCCTTCAGATTATCCAAAAATCGTACTCTCTTCAACGTTTCCCTCAGATGGACCATACGTCACAACCACACATACCTTGACCTTTTCAAACTTAAATTTAACCATTAGAATTCTAGGACTCACACACACAAAGTCTACCATAGCTCTGTACCACAAGTCACTCATCATATTAACTAATATATATATATATATATATATATATATATATATATATATATATATATAAAAAATATATATATATATATATATATATATATATATATATATATATATATATATATATATATATATATATATATATATATATATATATATATATATATATATATACATAAAAAAATATATATATATATGCCCTCCTCTGGTCGGCAAAGGCCGGTGGTCTACCAAATTCCACGAAAGTGTGGAAAGTTCCCAAATTGAAGTCGATTTAAAGTTTAAAGGTAGTTGTGAAAATAGAAAAAAAGAAAAGGTGTGTGTTCTAGACGCTACCAGTGGAGTACATGTAAGATTGAGCATATCGGTTAAGTCTGGGGTTGGAGAATTGGATAGAGAAATAATGAAACTGTAGAAAAGCTTGTCGCACGAGCACTTCTCATTTTGAGAAGGTATGCGACTCGAGAGTTGAGAGGAGCACTGTTCGTTGTGTGTGTGTGTGTGCGTGCGTGTGTGTGTGTGTAAGTAAAGCGTGCGTGTGTGTGCGCGCGTGCGTGCGTGCGTGTGTGAGTGAGTGAGAGAGCGAGCTTTGAATGTCGATAGAATAAAGAGTTACGCAACAATTCGACGATTAGGATTAGACTGGAGACAGTAATAGAGCTGAAAATACGAAAAACCTTAGATTCCACATGCAATTACTATCATCTAAACAAAATAACTTTAATCCAATTCATCCCTGTTACATTATTGCTTGGAATTGCAAAATAATATTGCACTCAACCAATAAACAAACCCACATCATTGCAACAACAGCTGGTTTTGACTTTGACTCTTAAACTCAAATACATACTCATGAATCTAGTATGGGTACACTTCCTCCTGGGGGGGGAAGGAAGGGGCCTCCCACACACACACACACACACACTCGTCAACACAGACACACAGACACACACACACACACTCATCTGTCTTAGTTTTAATAAAATCTAGCTTGCAATATTGTAATTGAGCCAGTCCACCCTTTTCATGGTTGGTGGGGCCCTATTTTAATTCTTTCAATAAAGACTTTTATTAAACTAATATAGACTTTTACAAAGTGGAATCATAAAATGCAACTTGGTGTAAATAGCATTGAAATTGCATCCCAGTTAAAAATGAAGTAGAAATTGTTAATCTTAATTATCATTAACATTAATTAATTAAGCAATCAAATTGTGTAAGACCAATCTCCATCATTAGAGAAGCTATAAAATTGCATTGCAGTCTTGCAATTATAGGATATTACTCCAGCGAAATCGCACAAAGTTGGGATGTGATTAAAGAATTCAATAGAACAATTAGGGCGTAATAACGTAAGTTTATAGTTATACAAGGGCCCGATGATTAAAAAGAAAGTGGAGAGTCAGCGGAAGTGGAGGGGAGTTGAAAAAATAAGAAGTCCTAGACTCCAACTTATTCAAGCATAACTTTATAGTTTTAGGAAGACTTTCATGATATACGTAGTTCAGAAGGACAAATGACTAACCATAAACAGAGAAAACAGGTAGGGTGATGTGAATAGTTTCCCAAGTTTGTCACAGAAGAACCACTAACTAAATTTCCTAGAAGTATGTTCGGTTTGAGAAACAACGTCGTCGTCCTTCATAAAAGATCACGAGAAAATGCACCACAAACGATACTAAATACACTGGATAGTTTGAGCTGTACGTTTTGTTATGCCGAGTAAATAGATGAATAAATTCAATTTTTGGGGTATTGAAAACAACGGCTTTATTCCTTCCTAGTTAGAAGTAAAAGTTGCCCCATGACTAATATATATATATATATATATAACAGTATATATAAACATATATATATATATATATATATATATATATCTACGTTTATTTTATATATATATATATATATATATATATATATATATATATATTATATATATATATATATATATATATATATATATATATATATATATATATATATATACATATATATATATATATATATATATATATATATATATATATATATATATATATATAATAAGGTAATAATAAATAAATAGCAGAGCAAGGCTAGTGTTACCTAAACGTATTCTCACCATCCTGGGATTCGATCCTGCGGGTAAACCTGTGGGGCCGCCGTCACATCGAGTGCGTGTGCATAAGCCTGACCGCGCGCTCCACGATGAGCTGAGAGCATTGGCACAATGGGACATTAGAGAGGTTGCTTCTTTCTTCTTCGTGATGAATGAATAGCCCATTCACCATTATCGATCACAGCTGAACTCTCCCGCCGCACCCTCAGGCGTAAGGTCAAGCATGGTGAGGGAATACTAAACCCGGGGCATAGCAAATACATATAAAGATTTTATACAAATAAATAAACTTCTTCTTCTTCTTCCTCTTCTCTTCTTCTTCTTCTTCTTCTTCTTCTTCTTCTCTTCTTCTTTCTTCTTCTTTTTCCTCTTCTTCTCCTTCTTCCTTCCTTGTTCTTCTACATCTTCTAACTCGTCAGCATTCATCACTCTTCTTCTTCTTCTTCTTGCAGTATGGCAGTGGCAGTATCAAACTGATTGCAGCTTGCAACATTTATGTATTTGTTGTGTCTGGTCAGTGTTCCTCTCTCTCTCTCTCTCCACCATATGCGCGGTACCCTGTTTGACCCACGCCCGAGTGGTAGCGGGAGTGAGTGCCTCTGCCTGCTGGAGGAGTTCGGCATATTCTGATTGATAATGGTGAATGAATTTATTCATTCATCACGAGAAGTATTGCCGGGTTCTTCTTTTAGCTCATCGTGACGCAGCGGTCAAACCCATGCACGCTCATCTGCAAGGGTTCAGGATCGTATCTCTTACAGCATGGCATAGTGAAAATACACACACACATTTCTTAGTTTTTTTTTAACTTTACTAAAACTGATGCAGGTTGTAATATATATATATATATATATATATATATATATATATAAGTAGATAGATATATAAATATAAAAAAATATATATGAGGAGCTCTCTATATATATATATATATATATATATATATATATATATATATTACATATATATATATATATATATATATATATATATATATATATATATATATATATATATATATATCTATATATACTATATATATATATATATATATATATATATATATATATATATATATATATATATATATATATATATATATATATATATATATATATATATATATATATTTATATATATAAGAAGGTATATATATAAAGATATATATCTGAGTTTATATATATATATATATATATATATATATATATATATATATATATATATATATATGTATGTATATATATATATATATATATATATATATATATATATATATATAGGGTGGAGAATTCGACTGGAATGAAAAGACCAAAGGATTACTATTAGGAGCTTTCTACTATGGATATATTTTTACGATGACCATCGGAGGAAGCTTTGGAGATCACTTTAATTGCATCTACCCAGTGGGTATTTGTGTAATATTGAATTCAACTTTAACTCTTCTAACCCCCAGTGGCAGCCAGAGTGTCCCCAATTCTTCTTTTTATTCTTAGGCTTATAATGGGACTCGTTGATGTAAGATATATATATATATATATATATATATATATATATATATATATATATATATATTTAGATATATTTATAGTTTTCTATATATATATATATATATATATATATATATATATATATATATATAATTTTATATATATATATATAGTTATATATATATATATATATATATATATATATATATATATATATATATATATATATATATATATATATATATATATATATATATATATATATATATATATATATATATATATATATATATATATATATATATATATATATATGCATTTTTATATAGACATTCCTTAATTATATTGGTTTCCTTATTCAAATTGGCCTCGTTGAATCATAATTAAGGGTCAGAATTTATGGTTTTTTAAAAGTTGAAATTTCGACTTTTCTCGATTTTTTCTCCAGCTACGGAGTACAAACTGGTACTATTGTAATGAGAAAATTATACTGAATTTACTGATATATATTTGATTATTGTACTAGCAATTAGTTACTAATAAAATTCTATATTTCTTTATGGAGATGTGTTGTGAGCATGTGATTTGTTGCCATGCATTAGCTTCCCAATTTGTTTGGTATTTTTTTTAATTTCACGACTCCCTTTGTATAGGGTTTTTATTACCTTTGTAAAATAATTGTATTATACAAGTTTTTATATGCTTTTCGTATTTTATTTATATTTAATAGATGAATTTAATTATTGGTTAATTGAGTCTTGGGCTTTTGACAGCTTTTTGGGTAGTAAAAGACAGGACTCGGGCAGAAGTCCCATAGTTGTTCGCCTGTAAGCCATGTCCACCATTTAGCTTTCCCAAATTGCTTTGTTATAACGACTGGCTTACTCTTTAAGACCATCTAGATCTCAAAGAGATTTTACTTATACGATGTAAAGAAAATATATTGTTTCACAGTCTCGTCCTTCAGATAGAGCATCCTGACAGGTTTAGAATTCCTTTAAAAAAGGAATTATGTTCCAGTAGTTTAATACTGCAAGATAGCGGAAAGTATATTAAATTTCCTTCCGATGGTTTGTTTTGTTGTTAGTGTTTTTATTGGTTCACAGGCCGGCTGGATATTTAGGAAACTAATGTCCCATAATTTTTATTTCAGGGTAGTACCTTTAATCTAATTCCCTTTTTCTTCCCAGATTTTATTTAGGAACAAGGCCTTTCTATTTTCGTGTATACGAGTAATTTTATAGAAAATGTATGATATTTTTCAAGTAATTGCTGTATAGCCTCTGTTTTCTTGAATATTTATTGGAAGTATTGGAAAAGTTTTCAAGAACGCATTAAATTGGTGAACTCGGCATCGGCGCTTCTCCTTCTACAAGTCAGACGTATTTTTATAAGCATCGTGCGTTCTGCAGATATCGAGTCCCTAATGTGATCATAGCAAGATAGCGGCCTAATAGT
>JABUQX010138583.1:12500-22500 GCA_015478945.1 Trachelipus rathkii
GTGCGCTCGTCCTGATAGGAAATTGGAAATCATTTCTTTGGGCTGTTAGGAGCGAGGTTAGTGATATTTGATCATTTTGGTTGGATTAAGTTTGTGCCTTGGTACTGTATCAAATGCTTTGTTGATTGGTTTTTGGGTTGGCCGTTGATATGTGGAATTTTATGGATGTTTGTGATGTGCGCTTATAGTTGAGTGGATTTGTTGAACCGTGTTGGGAATTTGTTGTTTGAGATATGCTTCGAGTTATTTTGTTTAGTACGTTTTTTTTCTAGTAGTGTTGCATACGTTGATAATAGTAGAGATGGCGCAAAATATGATGAAATGGTAAAGGGGTCTTTTCCTGGTTTTAATTTGGGTATAATGATAGCTTTTTCCAGATAGGGGGAATGAAGTTAAGGCTAATTGAGCTGTTACATATTTGTGCTAATTGTGTTAAAGCTGTGTTCCCTAGGTGTTTGTTTGAGATGTTGTCTGGGCCAGTTGCCGGTGAATTTTTAAGTGTCTCTGTTTTCTAGGTCAATTGTGGTTATTTCTATTGTTGGGTCGTGGTTGAGTTTTATTTTCTTAAGGGCTTTGATGATTTTCATTGTTTTGAGGGTAATGTGGGTTTTTGTTGACTCTGTTTGCTGAAATTGAGTTGGAAGAGTGTTTGAGTGTTGTTTGCGGGTTTTGTGTGTGCTTAGATTTTTGATGGATTCGTGAGTGTGTGTTTGTTGGTTGGTTGAGTATTTAAGTGTATTTGCTGTTTTCCATATACATTCTGGTGCTATTCGTGTGTTGGATGTTCTTGGTGAGGAAGGTTTGGAAGTTGTTTGAAGAACGTGTATTTGTTAGGTTTATGATTTGGGTGTTTATGTGCGTAATCTGTTGTCGTTTGGAATGATGTGGGATTTTATTGTTCTGAGCGAGTTGCGTTCTTTGATTAGCTGTATTATTTCAGGTGTTAAGGTAGGGTTGTATTTTTTTATGTATCCTCTGGGGATGGCTTTGTTAGCTGCTTTTTGAATTAGAAGCTAAATTTCGTTTGGTTTTGTTGAGTGTTATGTGTTAGTGATATTTAGGGGACGTATGTTGTTTTCAATATGGTTGGTAAATAGTGTCCAGTCTGCTTTTTTGTAGTTTGTGTATGCTTTTCTGAGTGGGTAGTTTGGTTTGTTGAAATTTTGGTATTTTATGATGATGGGTAAGTGGTCGGAGTTTAGGTCGGTTTGTGTTGACCAGTGGAGTTTTGTGTGTAAATTTGGTGAACATATTATGTCTGGTGATGTGCACGTTTGGTTGGTTTGAGGTGGTTTCTAGTAAGCCTGTTTGTGTTGTTTAAGATATTGAGGTTTACAAGATTGGCTATGATGTGGGTTCCTCTGTTGCTCTTGTACTTATGGCCATGTAAGGGTGGCGACGTTGAAAGTTCGACCCCCAATTATGAGGTAGGAAGGTGGGAAATTTTGGTGAGTTTTAGTTTGTAATTTCTTGGGCATTGTGGTGAGGTGTGGTAGGGAATGTAGAGGTTTATTAGATTGTTTTATTTATTTATTTTTTTTTTATTTATTTATTTTTTTATCATTATTGTGAAGGACTGTGTTTTTGTGGTAGTGTCGTTTAATGCGTTGTAGTTTTTAAGGTGGTGTTTGTGTATGGTAGAGAGTAGTGTATAAGGGTTAGTAGAGTGTGGTATTAGGGGGTTTGTGGTGTGAAAATGGCGTCATAGCCATGGAATTTTGGTTCTGGATATTTATCTGGTAGGTAGGCATTTAGTATCATGGTTAATGTGTATGTTGTTTGTTTTAGAAAGACTTCTATTTCTTTGGTTTTATTGTGTAGTCCATTTATTTCCATCTTAAGTGATTTTCATTTTTGAATATTAAGAATATATTGAGTAATTTACTTATTGGAGGAAGTAATACGACTTTTTCAATATTGGGTTTCCATCACACTATCTATCTATCTATCTATCTATCTATCTATCTATCTATCTATCTATCTATCTATCTATCTATCTATCTATCTATTTATCTATTTATCTATTTATCTATTCATCTATTTATTTATCTATCTATATCTATCTATTTATATAGTTATCTATTTATATATTTATCTCTATCTTTTTATCTATATATCTATTTATCTCTATATCTATTTATCTCTCTATCTCTCTATCTCTATATCTATATATCTATATATCTCTCTCCCATCTATCTCTATCTCTCTCTATCTATCTATCTATCTATCTATCTATCTATCTATCTATCTATCTATTTATCTTTATTTATTTCTATTTATCTATTTATCTATTAATTTATCTATATGTCTATCCATTTAGTTGTACATAGAGGTTCATATTTTTTTAGATGGTTACTGTATCGTCGATTAATTTTAAAATCTTTAACTGGTAAAAAAAAATTTATACTGTCGTCAATTTATTCATTTTTAATTCAAAAGAAAGCAAAAAAGTTAGTGACATATTTTTGGTACTGTAGCCTCAATTAATTCTTATATTTAAATCACAAGAACATTTTGAAAATACTATACATTCAATTCATTCTTAAATATAAAGAATATAAATAATTTGATTTTACAGTGACAGATTTTGAGTACTGTGATCTGAAGTCATCCTTATGTTTAAATCATAAGAATATGTTGAAAATACAGGAATATATATTTGAATAGTGTAACCTCATGGCATTCTTAAATTAAAGGATAAAAATAACTTGAAGGTAAAATAGTAGAATTTTGGATAGTGAATCTTAATCATTCCTATAGTTAAAACTTAACCTTTAAATTCCTGCAGAGAAATCCTTGTGGCCTAATTTATATTTTCAAGAAACATATTCGCCGTAGAATAAGAATATGAATTTATAGTTCGAGATATGAATTTAGAGTTTAATAGGTATGAATTTAAAGTTAAAGATATATGAATTTAGAGTTCGTTTATGATTAGAAAACTTTTTTTAAATCTTGTTTCAATGTCTTCAATATAACAGGAGTAGCATTTGGAGTGGCTGTAACAATGATAATTTCTGGTTATTTATGCAGCCTGGAATTTTTAGGGGGCTGGCCATTGGTTTTCTACTTTTTTGGTTCGTCGAGTTTAATTTGGAGCCTTTTTTGGTTTTCCATTGCTTACGAAAACCCTCAAGATCATCCTCGGATTAAGGATGATGAATTATCTTACATTGTGAGAGGAGAGTTACAAATTAAGGTATACATTTTTTTTATTAGTAATCCTCCATTTTAGATTATATTTAACATGCCGGATAATTAATATTTTACTGAAGTACTCCATTTTGTTAATATTTAATCTTCCTTCAATTGTATAAATTTTAAAGAAACACAAAAAATATAATATAATATATTTTTATAGTTTGATATTAAATCACTAGAAAAAAATGATTTCTTTCCTATGGTTTAGCTCCAGATTCTAATATATTAATTATATAGAAGTTTTCAATTAGTGCTAATAGACAATACAAAGAATCTAAAAGAATTAAATTTTAATTAGTAATAAGAAATAAAATTACTAAAGTGTTCTAATTTTTCAAATGGTTTACACAAGACCGAATTTAAACTCCCAACCCCATTAAATAATAATAATAATAATAATAATAATAATAATAATAATAATAATAATAATAATAATAATAATAATAATAATAATAATAATAATAATAATAATAATAATAATAATAATAATAATAATAATAATAATAATAATAATAAATTTCCTTCAGAAAAAAAAATTTCATGAACATTGTAATCCAAATCCAATTACCGACAATATTTACAGAATTTTACCAGTTTCCAATGTTCAAAAACATTATCATTATCCTTATCATTATTATTTATTACTATTCCAGGATAAACAAAAAATTCCATGGATGTCAATACTTAAATCTAAGCAAGTTTGGATAATTTGTCTGGCACAATTTGGGACTAATTGGATTTATGTTATTTTTACGGTTGAGTTACCAACGTACCTTGATAAAGTTTTAAATATCAATTTAACGACGGTAAGATGTAGCTCATAACATATGCAGCAGGGTTTGGTTTTCTTTTTACTCTTTAATTAACATTATTTTAATCTAATACAATCTTTAATCTAAGCTAATCTTATCTTTAACATTGTTTGCTAATTTTTCCATTCCAATTAATGTCATATTAATTTTTGCCAGCGAAATATCCCACATACACAACAAAGGAAAACATTTTTGATATTTTTTGATATGAAGTTTTGAGACCAATATAAGCCTTTGGTTCCCCATAGGGTTTGCAAATCCAATGTACAGGGACTACAACAGTAGAAAACGGAGATGGGAGAAATTTAAACTTGTTGCGATTGTCGTATGGAGAGAAACGTTAATCCGTTAATTGATTAATCCGTTAATTATTTTTATGAAATGAATGTAAAGGGTTTCAAACACTACAAGAAACATAAGTGAGTGGGTTTGGAATCATCAAGACATACACCACAAACAGAACCATTCACGAACCTGAATTTGGTAAATTCAGGTTCGTGAGAGTACAACACTGGCAACAGCATTGGAAGTCAATATGAAGGAAGGTTTTTAGTGCCCGAGCAGTTTTGTCAAAAAGAATTCAATGATCTAGTGGTAAAAGACCTAACCAGTCTGTCAAAGCAAGCACCTTAACATTCAAGAAAAGAAACGAAAAAAAGAATGTCACTTCATCAGGTATTCACTATTATGATAACGATACCATCATTAATATCACTCCTTCACTTTGAAAGGCATTTCACGCACTTTCAAATAATCGATGCTAAAAAAAACGGGCTTGATTTAACTTCTCTTTTATATTTGTGGTATCTCTAAACGGAGCAGAGAAAACGGTCACATTTTAAATGCCTCCAAAACAGTAGTTAATGCGTATAGCTACTTGACATAATCTTCCAGACAACTATATTATCTCCATTAAAAAGCATACAACTCGAGCCACCCTTGTTCTTAATATTCTAAACATTTCCTTTTCTCGTGATCTTTTTTGAATAATTACATTATTTTTCTCTCACTGAAGAGGTTTCTAAGAGGTAAGGTATTCTAAGGAGTTTTCAGAATTTTTTTCTTCATGCCATCCCAATAGATTGCATCATCGCATGTCTTGGGTGGTTCTACTCGCACAATCTTTTTTGAAAAGATCGTGTCTAGGGCCTTTCGATTTATCGATTCTCCTGCCCCTATCACTAGAATTCTCTCTTTTTTTTTATAGCAGTCAAACTATTGCATTGCTCTTCTAATTTCATCACTATTACAACAAACTTTTAGGCCGAATTTTCTAATCGCATACCGCCACCTTTTGGAACTGTATCCACAGTTTCATCCTTTCTCCGTCCAATACACAAACCACAGACTCAATCACTAGGTTATGTAACATGTACCCAACATGTATTCAAGAAATAAAGTATAGAACGAACTTCTTCATTCTATTTTCCCCTCTTTTTATGGATCAAACAATATAAAAAAAGTATCTCTTTATGTCGACACTTGATTAAGTGAATATGTAATTGACTTTTCCCAAGTCATAGATTTCATGTGTGCATTGGACCTTTCCAACAATGTAGAATGAGTTTGCCCTTTTTTTTTGTAAATTATATTTAATAATTTTCTTTATAAAACAAAAATGCTAGATTTATCATAGTTTAGCATTTTCGTGATAGATTTACTATTTTTTAATTTGGCAGGTTAGGTTGGTTAAATTTGGTTAAGTTAGTAGGTAAATGCTAAATCCTGCATTTATTTTATTAATTTTTTATAAAAGAATAATTTAAAGCACCATTTAAACTAAAATAGTAGTAAATTCTTTTTAAAGATATCAATGGGAGCATGAAATGAAAAATGATCGTAACCTTTTGTTGCATGTTCCCTCCATATATCCAATCTGAGTCGTTTTTGAGCTCCTACTCCCATGCATGTACGCGCCTTGGCACATGATCATGTCTTTAAAAATTTGCGAGACCTATATTTTTTTTAATTAATTTATTGACTGTGCATTTGTTCATTTCATTGATAACAATCAACAGTGACATAAAAAAATCTCCTGAGAAATCTATTTAAAGATTGATTAAGGAATGGCAATGTCGTATTACGTTAAATTATCGTCCACACACGTTTTTTAAGCCTTGTATTTTCCTTTTGGGTATTTACATTGAGCCAAATAAACCTGGCCTGTAACCTTGAACAGCACAGATTAGGCAGTTTTATTTGACCATAATTTTGATTCTAGACTATGGTTTAACCGACTGAGAATTTCACCCATAAGCTGCATGATGAAAACAAGTCGTATTGCCATAGCTCAGCACCGACCCGTGTGTGGTCGACTACTGATACTTGTTCTGTATGGCAAGGGCTCACCAAGGTAATATCGGACAGTTGCTGTATAGATCAATCTGGAAAGAGCCTATGAAATGAGTCTTGAACTCTGTTCACACGTAATAAATGCTGCAAATCAGTTTGCACATTGTATCTATCACCATTAATTAATCTTCATCTATTTTATCAAATTGTTACATTTTGTTTTCATTCTCATTAATTAAGCTATCATTTATTCACTTATATAATTTTTGCTTTCAATCTCCATGTTACAATTATTCATTCACATGTTATATTATAACAGAACGGGGTGTATTCAGCACTTCCTTTCTTAACGTCGGCAATTTTCAGCATCTTTATTGGCTTTTCGTCTGATTTCATTTTGAAACGTGACATCATGTCAACTCTTACCATAAGAAGAATTTCCGCTTTTACTTGTAAGTGTTAAAGTTAAATTATTTTATCTTACATTGCATATGCCAATATTATGCTTATTTCTTGAATCAGAGTGACGCTGATAATGAATGAAATAACTCACAAAATGACTTTGATAAAGGGATATTATTTTTTCCTTCTTGGTATGTGGGAGGGGGATTGTTGAAATGTTTGATGTAGGGGATGATCTATAGAGAGGGATTTCCTGCATAATTGACATGATGGTATATTAGGGTTATAATAGTAGTTAGTATATGCAATATTATATAGTAAATATAGGTGTAAAGGGGCCGAGATCCCCAATAAAATTCACAAATTGGAATATTGGCGAATGATCGTATTTTTGGGGTTCTTTATCGTAATTTCATATATTCTTTTTTTTAGATCGTCGGTAACATTCACCGAATGATGAATGTTTCTGAATGAGCTATTTTCCCCGCAATTTATGGGATTGAGACATCGTATCCCCCTCAAACATCTACCACATATAGCTGGTGGTGTCACCTTACCTGAGCCTTAGTTTCACACTGCTACACCCCCCCTAGGGAGGTGCTGAGCCGCTAAAGTTGGATAGCCAGTAGCTAGACGAAAAATAAGCAGCCGACAGGCTTCTGTAAGGAATCGGAGTTGGAGATGAAGTCGAATCCTGAGTAGGTTCATGATGCGGAGTACTGAACCAAAGCCGAATCTGGCCACAAACATATAATAGTCCAAGTAAGGTGTCCTTTTATATGTTTATGAACCCTTAGAATCCGATTTTGAGGTTTTTAGAACTCTCAAGGGTGTTTGATCACCCCAGGAAAGGGTCCCAGAAGAAATAAAGGAGAGATGCATGGAATGCATAAGAGAAGAAGGAGGAAGGATAAAGAAGTAGTAAGAAAAAGTCGGAGAATGAGAAAACTCATGATGCCGAGCAATGAGCTGGAGTCGGTACCGGAGCGAGAGTTGAAATCTGGCTACAAATATATAATAGGCCAAATGAGGTGTCCTTTTATATGTTAATGAGTGCATATAATCCGATTTTGAGGGTTTCAAACCCTCAAGGGTGTTTGAACACCCCCAGGAGGGGGTCCCAGAAGAAAAAAGAAAGAAGAAACGCATTGAATGCAAAACAGAAGATGGAGGAAGGATGAAGAAGGATGATTCTAGAGGAATAAGAAATGGTAAGATCTCCACACGATGTGGGTACCGACCTCACAATTATGGTTTTACCCTTAAAATAAAATTTTAATTGGAAATTTTAGCTATTAATTGATAATATCTTAGATGCTCACTAAAGCAACCGCATATTGAACAATATATATATATACATATATATATAATAATATATATATATTATATATATATATATAATATATATATATATATATAATATATATAATATTATTATATATATTATATATAATAATATATATAATATATTAAATATAATATATAATATATATATATATATATATATATATATAATTATATATATATATATATATATATATATATATATAATATATATATAATATAATAATATAATAATATATAATATATAATATATATATATATATATATATATATACTATATATATATATATATATATCTAATATATGATATATATAATAATATATATATATCGTGGCGTGAACTCAGGGCATGCAAGTCATGCTGAGCATGACCAAAGAAATATATAATTTTGCAAATTCTTATTATATAAAAGAAAATGCTTACAAACTAATAATAAGACACAAGAAACAAAATTCGTAAGTTATGGTGTAAAAATTCTTAAATTTATTTTAAAATTCTTCAATATTCAACACTTATTATAAACTACATGCTAGCTGACATTTTTTATTGAGTAGCATAAAAGTATCGTCGCAGCGACCGCTTTACGGGCTAATGTTCCTATTATAAGAACAAGGACGAATAAAAGGCCTGTACTCCGATCGCATGACATCCCAGATTTTTCACTCATATTCTGAACATGTTTCCAGCATCGTCCCTGCATCTATATATATATATATATAGGTATATAATTATATATATATATATATATATATATATATATATATATATATATAATATATTATATATATATTAATATATTAATATTATATATTATATATTTATATATAATTATATTAATATATAATATAAATATAAGATATATAGTATATATATATATATTTATATATATATATATATATAATATTATATATATATATATATATTATTGTATGACCAGCATAAGAGTCACTGCACGCTACTGATATATATATATATATATATATATATTTAGCTATATTGATATCTTAGATGCTCACTATAACAACCTCATATTGAACAATATATATGAATCTTAGCACAGAGAGCTTAATAATTGTGCTGCCCCTTTCTTTATATCTCTCAAACTATCTGCCGTTCTACCTATCTTTCATAATACATTCTCTAACTTAAATTTTCTTCAGTAAAGAATTTAATACTGAATTATCCAATAGGTTGATAATTTTGCTTTGGATATCATGAAAGTATTTTGATCGAGTCTTCTCATTTGTTATATGGGCTCTTGGGAGAGGACCATAACGTCATGAAAGATCTATTATGTTTAAGAAATTGCAGATTCAGGCCTTATTTTATTTAAATTTTGTCTGTGGCCACCAAATGACATAGAGCACAAGGCCATTGTGCTCACAATATCAACAATCCCTGTGAAAATATCTTTCCATTTTCTGCGCTCTTCTGAAATTTGATCTGCAATAGTTTTGTTTCTTTTCCAAGTAACATATGTGATACAAGTTTGAAGATGGCCTGCTAGTTTCGTGCGTTTTAATTTTCTTACGAAGGCCTTGCCAACCACGTATACTTCCATTGTGACAGGTTACAGCTTCAAGAGTTTCGCTAAAATGCCAACATGGTTCACAGCAAACGCCATCTAATGTTGGTGAATAACACAAACATAATCTCTTAACTTCTTGTTCAGTTATGGTTTTATAACAGTAATAATCAGAACTTAATGTCTATTTTTTGAATCTTTTGGGAAGGTCCCTTTGCCTGACATGGTTCAGACCCTAAAACATAAAATAAGTTTTCTTGTATCTGTTGTTAGAGGTAGTTGAAAATTGTCAATATCCGTATCAAATTTTTTTAGTTTTAACGAGCTGCTTGTATCGACATGGATCATTAACTTCAAGTTGTGGAATTTCAACATCAGTTGGTTTTCCTCCCTTTGGTTGGTTACATATAGGCCACTGATATA